>SKCR01046537.1:0-41390 GCA_019454045.1 Zanthoxylum bungeanum
GTGATGAATTTCAATATCACCGTTTTATAAATGGTTATTTTGTGTCTTGGGTAATATAAAGGTTTATTTATTGAATCTTAAGCTTAATACTTCTTGTTAACTGGCCATTAATAAGATTGATCTGGTAAATTTAAAATAAACTTGATGAAGAAATTTTAGGTTTCAGCCTTAGACTCAATAACTCACGATCTCACCTTGGGACATAGTGATCCTTAGGTAGATTTCCTTCCAGGATAGACATATACTTGTCGGGCGGGGGTAGCCATAATAGGAACTTAATCTTAATGAATTTAGGTAATTTGGTTAACATAAACATATGATTAATTGGATTACTTTGGGTGTTTGCATCTGACCATCGACAGAGACGTTTGCATAACTTCGTGTTCCAGGTTAATAAACCGATATATTGCACAAACATGAGATAATCACTTCATCTTTAAAAGATATTGGAAGGATTCACAACCCTAGATAGTTTTATAATATTGATTTTTCCTTTTATTTACTTTTGCACTGTTTTATTTACTTGTTTTCAGATAAAAATCATCATCCAAACAACAATCAATCTATTAGATACTCGTAAACATTTAACGTCATAAATTAATAGCTAAGGTATTAAGTCCTCGTGGGATCGATACATTTTATACTACTTGAACGATACATGCGCTTGTGTTACGTGAGTGATTTCACCGATTAGGTCAAAATATTTATGTTAGACATAAACATAAAATTAGAGTTTGGAACTCTAGATTAAATTTTAGAGCTATGACTACCATTCTAGAATCACTTGACCACCTTTGGGTGACCTAAAATTGTTCACGAGATATTTCTTATTGGGATTCTAATTTGGTTTGTGTATTGGATTCAAAATTTACGCAATTGCGTATTTAGAATAAATTTATGTTTTTGTAAAAATATTTGATATTTTGAAAAACTTGATTTTTATTCAATAACACGTGTTGATGTTAGTTTTGAAATTAAAAATTACTTTTGGATATTTTTGAAGTATTTTAGGAAAGACCGGAAATAATTAGGGTAAAATACCCTAATTCCTTCAGCTCACTGAAAATTGAGCTTCTAGTGAGCTGAAGGAAAGAAATGAAATGAAAAAAAAAAAAAAACATATCCCTGTGAGCGCACAGTGTACGCGCACTGTAGCGAGCACTGTAGCGACAACAGTGCATGTGCGCACTGTAGCGCGCACGGTACGCGCTGATTTTATTTTGCTTCGTTCTGGAGTTTCCGGACTCCGATTCAGCCCCGATTTTTTCCTATACACTCGTAATAAAATATAGTATTTTATTAAATTATTTAAATTACACCCATACGTGATATCCACGGATTATACCAATTTCTGTTGCGCGGGGCACCGATCTGACCCTAGCGGTTCCACAACTGCCCCAACAATATTGATGTAGTTATGATAATTAGAAAAGATATATGACAAATTTTTTGAATAAATATTAGATATAATGAATGTTACTAGTTTCTTAACTTTTTATTAATTTTGTGTAAAAAATAGAAATCGAAAGCTGAACTAAACCGAACCTAGCAGAAAATTTTTAAGGAAAAAACTGAACGGTATTATGAAAATATAAAATCATGTAGATATTTATCAAATAAATATTCTATCTCTCGATTAGAAATCTTTTATCTTCCCATAACTCTCACTATGAGCTTATAAATTGTCTTATCACCTAAAGATTATTGTTCTTACAATAAGAAAATTAGGTTTATGAGACAATTTATAAGCTATTGGATGGATACATTTTGAATTTTAATATATTTACCTTGCGTTTGGTAGAGCGCCGCTAGAGCATTAACGCTATCGTTTCGACGTATGTTCTGCCAAACACATATTTTAACGATAGCGTTAACGCTCATAAAATCATAATCTCACAATATAAGTTTAATTTTTTATGCTAACTTATACTTTATCGTTTGTTATCTAATTTATAAGATAATTTATACTGTCTGACAATATTATATACCAAACATCTTATACTGTCTGACAATATTATCTATCAAACACACTCTTAAATATTGGATTTGATCTTGTTGACGGTTGATTTTGGTCTCAGGGCAATATGTGAATATTACTCTCGAGACAATCCTCCCTCAATAGTGAATTTGTTTGGTTATGGGGGAAACCAAAAGCAAACTTAGCAAAAGACAGATAAATACACCAATCAACAATGAGATTTAATGTGGTTCGGCGGATCTTGGTCCGACCTACGTCCACGGGCACAAAACGGATGATATTTTTTATTACTGAGATATGCTTCTCTGATATCTCTTGTGTTTTACAAGTCTGATCGTGATGATCTTGATATTGATTCTGATCTCAACTTTCAACTTGTTACCAACTTCCCTCCCTTATGCACACTCTACCCTTTATTTATAATAGTGTAGAAATCAGATTCCTTCTCATACAAGAAATTCCTAGTTGAAACTATTCTCTTTTCCTATAAGGATTCCTAGTCAAAACTATTCCCTTTTCCCATAATGATTCCTAATCAAAAACTACCTTTACTTTTTTTATCCTACTAGGACTCTGACTCACCAGTTTTCCCCATGAAAATAAGGTAACTTGTCATCTTATCCACAAGAATAGGGTGTCATCTTCTGGAGCATATCTCGCTATCTGGTCGGTCTTCATAAGGTCGGTCATGATAGTCATTTAAACTGAGAATGCTGCTGTCGATCTGATAATGCCCGGTCATCCGATCTCAAGTGGTCGGTCACCTATCATCAAGTGCTCGGTCTCTACCTGTTGGATTTATAACACTCATGTGGTCGGGTCGGCATTAATGATTTCGACCGAGAAGGGAATTACCTTTTTTACCCCTGCCGTACTCCTTAAATAACATAGGTCCTGAAAACACCATCAACATCTATCCCCTAGTTCTCGGTAACAACGAGTTTGCGAGTTGATGCCGGGAACTATAAAAAAAGATGGTGTGCCGATGAATCCGTCGGTGGTCACTCCAGGAACCGCAGAGAAAAATGCCTTGGCTGCAAATCTGGTCATTCCTGCCACCCTCATGTGCTCAGTCAACGAGGATCCCGATATCTACCCGTGGAGAAAATGCTTTGCCCTTATGCTGATGACGATCGACTCGGTGGGACGTAACTCGACCCCGAGCTGAGAAGAACATTTACCAATAGAGGGCCGACCATGGGGGAGATGCTCCGATCCCATGCCGATGATAAGTCTCTCGGTGGGACGTATCCCGACCCCGAGCTGAAGAAAGACTTGGCTCTGGGGGAATGTTACATCCCCAGTCCAAAGAAGCCGACTCGGTGGGACGTAACCCGACCCCGAGCTGAAAGAAAGACTTGGCTCTTGGGGAATGTTACATCCCCAGTCCAAAGAAGCTGACTCGGTGGGACGTAACCCGACCCCGAGCTGAAACAAACATCGATCTCGGCGGTACAAGAGCAGACCCGAGCCGGAAAGAGACATCGGTCTCGGCGGTACAAGAGCAGACCTGAGCCGGAAAAAAATATCGGTCTCGGCGGTACAAGAGCAGACCCGAGCCGGAAAGAAAGAAACATCGGTCTCGGCGGTACAAGAGAAGACCCGAGCCGGAAAGAAACATCGGTCTCGGTGGTACAAGAGCAGACCCGAGCCGGAAAGAGACATCGGTCTCGGCGGTACAAGAGCAGACCCGAGCCGGAAAGAGACATCGGTCTCGGCGGTACAAGAGCAGACCCGAGCCGGAAAGAAACATCGGTCTCGGGGGTACAAGAGGAGACCCGAGCCGGAAAGAAACATCGATCTCGGCGGTACAAGAGCGGACCCGAGCGGGAAAGAGACATCGGTCTCGGCGGTACAAGAGCAGACCCGAGCCGGAAAGAGACATCGGTCTCGGCGGTACAAGAGCAGACCCGAGCCGGAAGGAAACATCGGTCTCGGCGGTACAAGAGCAGACCCGAGCCGGAAAGAAACATCGGTCTCGACGGTACAAGAGCAGACCCGAGTCGGAAGGAACATCGGTCTCGGCGGTACAAGAGCAGACCCGAGCCGGAAAGGGACATCGGTCTCGGCGGTACAAGAGCAGACCCGAGCCGGCCGTAAAGAAACATCGGTCTCGGCGGTACAAGAGCAGACCCGAGCCGGAAAGAGACATCGGTCTCGGCGGTACAAGAGCAGACCCGAGCTGGAAAGAGAAATCGGTCTCGGCGGTACAAGAGCAGACCTGAGCCGTAAAAAAAATATCAAAACCATTGTGTGAGCCATAACAAACAAGCATAATCAAATGTCAACCTAAGACAGAATATGTCTTACTCACATTTTTGGGATCTGTTGCCTTTCTTGCAACTCTACAAGGGTCACTACAAGCAAGGCTCTTCTTAATACATCATCTCTGCATCTCAGCATTCCACGCATCCGACCGGATGATTTCCGCTATCAAATTTGGTCGACCTCAAAAACCGAATGGTCTATGTACATACTGAGATAGCCTTCTTTCACCAAGTCTTCCACCTGCTCCCGCAGGTCTCTGCACCCATTCGTGGCATGTCCCCTTACGTTATGGTAGATACAGTATGCCATACTATTTCCCTCCTCAATCGGAAACCTCCTCAAATTAGGCTCGACCAACAGACCTTTATCCTGGATTTCCCGAACTATCTGGTGAAATCTCTGACGATCGGTGATTTCCATCTTCTGCCATCGTCTTACTACGCGAGCTGCTTTTTGTTGAGTTCCCCACAGACGGCGCCAACTGTTGACGACTGATTTTGGTCTCAGGGCAATATGGGAATATTACCCCCGAGATAATTCTCCCTCAATAGTGAATTTGTTTGGTTATGGGGGAAACCAAAAGCAAACTTAGCAAAAGACAGATAAATACACCAATCAACAAGGAGATTTAACATGGTTCGGCGGATCTTGGTCTGACCTACGTCCACGGGCACAAAACGGATGATATTTTTTATTACTGAGATATGCTTCTCTGATATCTATTGTGTTTTACAAGTCTGATCGTGATGATCTTGATATTGATTCTGATCTCAACTTTCAACTTGTTACCAACTTCCCTCCCTTATGCACACTCTACCCTTCTATTTATAATAGTGTAGAAATCAGATTCCTTATCCTACAAGAATTTCCTAGTTGAAACTATTCCCTTTTCCTATAAGGATTCATAGTCAAAACTATTCCCTTTTCCCATAAGGATTCCTAATCAAAAACTACCTTTACTTTTTTTTATCCTACTAGGACTCTGACTCACCAGTTTTCCCCATGAAAATAGGGTAACTTGTCATCTTATCCACAAGAATAGGGTGTCATCTTCTGGAGCATATCTCGCTATCTGATCGGTCTTCATGAGGTCGGTCATGATAGTCATTTGAACTGAGAATGCTGTTGTCGATCTGATAATGCCCGGTCATCCGATCTCAAGTGGTCGGTCACCTATCATCAAGTGCTCGGTCTATACCTGTTGGATTTATAACACTCATGTGGTCGGGTCGGCATTATTGATTTCGACCGAGAAGGGAATTACTTTTTTTACCCCTGTCGTACTCCTTAAATAACATAGGTCCTGAAAACACCATCAACAGATCTAGTAGACGTATCTATTTTTCACTGTTTCCAGAAGTGGCAGAAGACATACACTGACGAAAGAAACCTTTGCCCTCTGTAAATGCTATATACTTCATTCAACCAACCATTGAGAAGTAATTTGTGTTATATTCTATGTTTAATATAATTACATTGGTTTGGGTGCTAAGTGTTTGGGTGAGGGAAAAAAAAGAGCAAATGATCAAATGAGGTCGGGTAAAATCTGAATTGACATGGATAAAAATTATAATGATAGATAAATTTTACTGAATTTAATGAAATAATAATTACAAATAATGTATAATAATATCAAAATATCTATGTGATTGACTCCATCTAATAGAAAATAATTTTATTTAATTTGATTTGGTTATCCTTCAATGAGATTTCTTTATTTATATGCTATCTCATTTCATGTACACTTTGCTTGTATTTTTTCCAACTTTTCTTCTAGATATGATTTGTATACTAATGTGTCAAAATGAAGAGAAATAAATATATATTTTACTTAAATTTCTTTCTGACTGGAGAATATTATTTGTCTTCTAAATATTTTGGATATATTAGTGATTGACTGATTGAAAGAAACTTTGGTTAGCCAAGTTCCTATGCAAAGTGGCTGTAGCTGGCACATAGAGAACAAGACCTTGTTTTTGGTGATGTATGACTGAAGGATGTTATTTAATTTTTTCTTACTACAAATGAGGTGTGAACTTGTTGTACACAAATGGATTTATTACAATTATTTAAGGTGAGAAAAGGAAAACGAATAGTATAGTTATATGTGAAGTGAGTCGGATAAGATTTAAGTTGATATAAAAAAATAATAAGGAGAAAGAGACCTATATACTACTCAATAAGACAATGATTCATGATAGAGTTAAATGACGTCAAAGGATCAACGTAAATTAGGGGTGACAATTTGGGTCATGATTCGTTTATTCGTTCGATTCGATTCGCTTTAAAGCGAATATGAATTTAGCAAAATGGATTCGTTTAATAAATTGGTCAATTCGATTCGATTCGTTTAATAAACAAATCGAATCCGAATTTGAGATTATCAATTCTTTTATTCGTTTAGAATTCGTTTATTAAACGAATCGAATTAGTTTAGTATCCGTTTAATTATATTAAAAATTTATCCTTGAAATTTTTTGAACAAAAGTATTTAATAGGAAGGTTATTTTAGTAATTAACTACTTATACCCTAAAAACTAACTGATATTTTGTATTTATTTTTGATTAAACAAATCGAATACGAATATTCATTTATTAAACGAATACAAAATTGATTTGTTTAATTTTGTGTAAACGAATCGAATGCGAATATTCGTTTATTAAACGAATACTAAATTTGATTCGATTCGTTTAATTTTATATAAACGAATAAACGAATCGAATACGAATATTCATTTATTAAACGAATCGAATCTGAATCCTAATATCAGGATTTGTTTAATAAATGAATCGAATTTGAAGTTAGTACATTATGATTCGATTCGATTCGTTTAGTATTCGACACAAATTCGATTCGTTTATTCGTTTTTCCACCCCTAACGTAAACGACCCTACCTAGTGAAAACGAATTTTTGTTTGATTTGGTTAGGTTAGTAAGTACATCATCAACTTTAGGGGTGTTCATAGGGTCGGGTCAACCCGCGACCCGACCCGAGCGGGTTTAAAAATTTTTCCACCCGACCCTATCTGAAATATTCGGGTTGGGCAACAGGTTTGATACTAAAACCCGACCCGACCCTATAATATTTTTATTATTTTTTAAAAATTTTATTATTTTTCTAAAAATTTTATTAATTTTTAAAATTTTTCTATTATTTCATTTATTTATTACTTTTGTTGTATTAAAACTTTATATATATGATAATTTTCGGGACATAAAATAACTAATATTTATATTTCAAAAAAATTAAATCATTTTAAAAAAAATTATTTTTTTGGCCGACCCGAACCCAATCAGGTTTCATCTCCACGTGACCCGACCCGACCTCTGAACACCCATAATCAACTCTATAATTTTTTTTTTTAAATCGTTGGAAACTTCACCGCCAAATCACACATTCTAGGCTTAAGCGGAGCAGATAAAATCATTGGCTGTCTCAGGCTCTTATAAGAAATGCACTCCCTGGATTCGAACCCAAAACCTCAAGGTGAGATCCTGAGTCCTACACCACCAAGCCACACCCCTTAGGGACTCTATGCAGGGAAACATTCTACTATATAACGGTGATAACACATCACTTATGTAATAACCCAATCATGCATTGCCATGCATGTTAAATAGTAAAAAAATCTAAATAATTGATACTTTTTTTAAACAAAACTCATATATGTTAAATAATTATTGGTTGACGGTATCATGTTATCCATATAACACTCGCAACAAAGTATATCTCGTATGTATGATGTGTTTATTGATGATTCTTGCAGCCACTTATCCTGAGAGGTTTTCAGGGTGAAAATGGTCAAAATATAATGAAGGTTGCATCTATAACTAGTGGCTTTTCTTTGCACAAGAAACTAGCTAACATTACAAAACATGTTTTGTAATGTTAGCTAAATTCTTCATATATATCTAAATTGAGAATTGAACATGTTTTGTAATGTTAGCTAAATTCTTCATATATATATGCATGCATGTTTGGATGTTGTTAAAGAGAATATGAGTACTTTTTCACCAGTCAAGATATTAATAACATGTGGACGTTCGCACTAGAGAAACTATATATTTATAATGTTTTTCCTATGTGGATGCTCATATGAATTTTTCGTACGAATGCACGCAAATACTAGTACTTTATCGTATATGTAAGTTCAATTTTTATTGGAACTGTTCTGTTCGTGATAAAATAAGTTCAATTGAGTTGTAATAAGTCTTGAAGAACTTGGAGCAATTGGGTTGATTATTTGGCAAAGCTGGAGCATTTTTGTTAGTGTTGTGTTCGTTGCAGCGTTCAAACGTGTGGCATTAGTGGCACGTTCTCCATTGGGTTCGAATAAAGTATTTCAGAGAGCAAAGGTTCGTGGTACGTTCGAGAAAGCGTTCGAACAAAACATTCCAGAGAGCAAGCATTTGTGGTGCGTTCGAGTAGTGTTCGAACGAGTTTTTCCAGTGGGCACACATTCATGGTATTAGTGGCACGTTCTCAATTGGGTTCGAATGAAGTATTCTAGAGAGAAAAGGTTCGTGGTACGTTCGAGAAAGCGTTCGAACGAAATATTCCAGAGAGCAAGTGTTTGTGGTGCGCTCGAGTAGCGTTCGAATGAGTTTTCACAGTGGGCATGCATTTGTGGTGTGTTCGAGTAATCGTTCGAACGCAACTGCTATCTGAACGCGTTTTTTAGCCTTTTCACTTTGAAAAACCCTAAATCTTCACCATACCTATAAATAGAACATGTATCCACCATTCCAAAGAGTTGAAACACAAATCTTTTGAGCCCAAATCTTTCAAAGCTTTCAATCTTCTTTGATTCCAAAATTGAAGACTTCTTTCATCTTTTTGTCTTATTTGTTAATGTGAGAATCTCTCTTAGATAAACATTCAACACAACCTAACCCAAAATTCCTAATCCTTAATATTTCTCAAGGAGGAAGATTGGTAGTCGGAGTTCTGGCGATTAGAAGTGAAGAGACAATCTGCTCAGATACTTCAGAGGTTCTAAAGAAAACCGTGGGTTACGGACTTGAGGAGTTCCTTGAGTTTTTGCAGTTTAGAGGTACTTGAGTCGGTGGAGTCGCCATCATAGGTCTTGACCATCACTGTAAGTTTTTCTCTATATATTGGATTGGGCTGGTAGCCGAGATACCCAAAATGATTTTTTACTCACACGAGTTTTCCACTTCGTCACCAAAATTATTGTGTTGATTTTGTGTGATTGATTTATTTTCCGCAATCTATTTTATTTGTTTATATTGTGGTTGCTTGTTGAGAATCCATAGGCACGTTAATTAGGACTTGTCTTGATTAATTGTGTTTAATTCCGCATAGGGTCAGAACCTTGGATAAACACGAATTTTCAATTGGTATCAGAGCCTGAACTCGATCATTGACCCAGTTGTTATGGATCATAGTCAACCTTTAAATTGTCCGTCATTTTTTGATGGCACATATTATTTACATTGGAAGGTTCGCATGAGAGCGTTCCTTAAATCCTTAGATGAGAGGGTCTGGATGACAGTAGAATATGTGTGGAAACCTCCAAAGTTATAGTTGATGAGGTCTCTTCCCCTAAAGACAAATTGAAATGGTTCAAGGATGATTTTGACGCTAGCAATAGGAACATCAAGACAATTAATGCCATACATGGTGCTGTATGCTCAGCTGAATTTAGAAGAATCTCTTTGTGTGAGATAACCAAAGATGTTTGAGACATCTTGCAGACTGTGCATGAAGGCACATTGTCTGTTAAAAATAATAGACTCTAGGATCTTGGTACTAGGTTTGTGGTCGCCTAGATGAAAAATGATGAGACTTTTGATGAGTTCTACGCTGAGATTAACGATGTCGTTATCTCAAGCTTTTACCTATGAGAGACTGTCCCTACCAGTAGGATAGTTAAAAAGATCATTAGATCCCTGCCTGATAAGTTCCTACCCAAGATTATCGCCATCGAGGAAAGCAATGACCTCGATCAGCTTAAATTAGATGACCTCGTAGGAAAACTGTAGGTTTATGAGAAGAAACTTTCTGGTTATAAAAAGCCAAAAACTATAGCGATGAAGATCGCGAAGGAAGTTGCTCATGATCCGTCTAGTGATGATGATAATACCCTCACGGATCATGATTTGGTCATGTTTGCAAAGAGGTTTAATAAATTTCTTAAGCTTAAGAATAGTGGTCATGACAGTGATAGAGATATGGATGATATGCCTAGAAAGAGTAGGCATAGCTGGAGAGAGTCCAGAGATGATAGGGGTAGTAGATCCCATGATATCCAATGCCATGAATATGAAGGATATGGGCACATTAGACCTGAGTGTCCCACATACCTTAAGGTTAAAGGTAAGAAATCCATGGCAGCCTCTCTTAGTGATTCAGAAGGTGGCTATACTTCTAATGAGTCTCCTAAAGACAATAACAATTTTATGGCCTTTACTGCTAATATGTCTGATGAGAGAGAGAATGAAGTTAATAATGCTGATTCAGAAGTCTCTCTCGATGAGTCTGTAGATGAGGATAGTCTTCAAGTAGCTTATGCTGAACTGTTTAATGAGAGTCTAACTATTAAGAATACTAAGATAGAGGTCAATAAGAGGCTGAAAGAAGTAGAGCTAGAAAAGAATGAAGCTCAAGCTAAGTTTGAGCAAAGCCTAATGATGGTAGATGACCCCGAGGAGAGGAATAAAGGCCTAGTTGATAGGGTCCAAACTTTAGAGGTCGATCTTAAAAATGCTAAAACCCAGTTGTATGTATTTTCTAGTGGGAATACAAAACTAGACCGCATGCTAGGTATTAGTGTTGAGCCAAATTGCAACAAAGTGTCATCGTCTAGAGTTGTGCCTAACCCTTATAAACATGACTTTGGTAAGAAGCCTGCTAAATGTAGTCATGTGATTCCTCCTTTTGTTTCTCATCATGTGTCCCAACCTTGATCTAGAGGTGTTGTGGGTAAACCTCGCTCTCATCCGAAGTTTGTGCATGTGTGTCATCACTGTGGCAAGGCAGGACACATTAGGCCTAAGTGCTACATGTTGCACAAACATAAGAAAATGCCTAATATTGTGTCACCTAGATTTAACTCCTCAAGTCTAGTGTCTCAAGTTTCTGCATTAAACAAACAAGCTAAATTCCTTAGTGAGAAACTTGCTGTGTTGACTAGAAATTCTCGAGTGGAAGAGATTCCTAAGAAAGTTTGGGTTAGGAAGCAAGATGACTTCCCAACTACTTCTGAATGCCTTAACAGGCATGATGAGAGTGTACTTCGGTGTAACTCTTTTTAGAAGTTACATTACTTTTCCTATTGCATGTGTGCGCGCGTGTGTTTTATGTTTTTGTCCGTTTATTTTCTCTTCACTGCATATGGGTGTGTGTGTCTTGTTTTTGTTATGTATTCCTTGGTATATAGGATGGAAACCCGGACATAAATTTCATAGCTGATTCCGAATGGACGATAGTATGATCTGCACTTGGGATACAACTCCACGTATCATTGGATAACTGACAAGCCATATTGTGTCTTTATTTTTTTATGCATATTTGATCGGCGGTAAACACACATACGTTAAGCAAGCGCACGTATCGCTCACGTAGTATAAAATGTATCGATCCCACGATGACTTAATACCTAAGCTATTAATTTATGAAGCTAAATGTCTACAAGTATCTAATTGATTGATTTTTACTTGGATGGTAATTTTAAACTAAAGAAAAGTAATTAAAACAAAACAAACATAGATTTTAAGTTTTAAACAATGATATGAAAATATCCAGGGTTGTGAATCATTCCAATATCTTTTAAAGATGAAGTGATTATCTCATGTTTGATTAATATATCGGTTTATTAACCTGGAACATGAAGTTATGTAAAAGCATATTCCGATGGTCAGATGTAAATACCCAAAGTAACCCAATTAACTATATCCCTATATTAATTAAGAAACTCTGAATTCATTAAGATTAAGTTCCAATTATGGCTACCTAAGCCTGACAGGTATATTTATATCCTGTAATGAAACCTACCTAAGAGACATTTACCCCAATGTGAGATCGTGAGCTATTGAGTCTATGGCTAAAACCTAAAATCCATTTTTCCAAGTTCATTTTAAGTTTACCAAATCAATCTTATTAATGGCCAGTTAACAAGAAGCATTAAGCTTAAGACTCAATAAATAAACCAATGTACTACCCAAAACATAAAATAATCACTTATAAAATGGTGATATTGAAATTCATCACAACCATAGATAATATTTTTAGTTACAAAACATACCTAAAATTACAAAATACATAGTTAAACAAAATAACATAATAGAAAATTAAAAAGTAAAGAAAATTACAACAATCAAAGAAAGTGTTAGAGTTAGGGGTTTCACTTTTAATACTTCAAATATAGATTACTCCATTGTCAATTAATCATTTCTTGAATTAATTATATTAAAAACGACCATATAGGCGGTAAAAAAATCATATAAACCGACCATGTAGGCGGTAACAAGGTTAGCACCTAAACCAACCATATAGGCGGAAACTAAGTCCAATAATGTAAAACCGGCCATATAGGCGGTAAATAATTAATTCAATTTACTTATTTAAATTAAGGGTGTAAATCTAAATTATTATATTAAAAGTTTCACCCCAGAATCCAGCAATGAGAGATTACCTACTCATGATGTAATTAAAAACACATAAAAAATTATTAAATAAATAAAGATAAAATACAAGAAAACTTAAATAAACATGCAAGACACTTTCTTTTAGGTTTTCATGGAGAAATCCACCAAAGAAAACATGAAAAATTTACAAAGTTTGTCTTGGTATTTATAGGCAAATATAAAGGTTTCCACCAATTTCTCCACCAAACATGGCACCAAATCCTCCACCAAACATGCAAGCATGTTTGGTGGAAGTTTGACAATTTCCATTTTTTAATTTTTAATTTTTATTTTTGAAAATGACTTTAATAATTACACATAACACACTTACATATTTTTCATCAATTTCGGTAATGAAAAATTCAGAATTTGAAAATCTTACAAACATCAAGATTGTAGATCTTTGAGTCTTCTTTAATCTGGAACTTGAATCACCTCAATCTGATATCGGAAAAAACAGTTATGGCCAAAACACGACAATTACGCAAAGTTGAAATTTCCGAAATTATACTTCGTTAGAACGTCATTTCAAGTTTCCAATCTCCAAAATCAAAATGTCAAGTCCAGTTTTTACCCTTATTTGTTCCACATTTTGTCATAATTGATTCCATTAAGTCCCGATTTTATTTTATATGCAAAATAAACTAAAATACATCAAAATGTTCATAAAACTCGAGAAACTATACAAAATATTAAGTAAAAAGGGCGGTAAATATTGATATATTTTCCGCTCATCACACCCATAAACCTAAAATTTTACTAGTCATCGAGCAAAACAACAAAATAAAATGCAATAATAAATTAAAATTAAACTAAGCCACTTTCGTATGGATCACGGTTACATTTAGCGTATGCAACAAGCCTTTAAACCCCCAAGTGTCCCTAGTGGACGAGTTGTAGTCTCGTGAGGGCTTACAGTGACGATACCCACAAACGTCAATCTAATGCACATAAAAGCAAAAAGACAAAAGAAAAGAGAATAAACAAGTTAGTGAATAAACAAGTGAAACTTATTATCCAAGTTAATAGATGTTTTCTTTCTTTCTAAATTACTAAATAAGTAAATTCTCCGATTATTTTTACCATTCTCCATATACACAACCAACAAAGTATTAATCAGCTCATTGTGCCCACAATATTCATAAGTGTAGTTGAAAAGATAGTAATATTTATGTCCTAAAGTTATATCAGAATTCACACTTTTTTTAGCAATGGAATTTTTTTCTGATTTTTTTTTTACAATATCTTCAATCTATGTAGCGAGCTTTAGGTCAGTGACTCCCAAGCCAGTTGGCTTTAGGGTACTAGGTGTTAAGAAACCCTTACAGACTTAATTACTCGGATTTCAGATATCTTTTTTTTTTTATAACATCTTTAATCCATGTAGCGAGCTTTGGGTCAGTGACTCCCAAACCAGTTGGTTTCAGGGCACTAGGAGTTAAAACACCCTTTCAGACTTAATTACTCGGATCTCAGATGTTTTTTATTTATTTTATAATATCTTCAATCCATGTAGTGAGCTTTGGGCCAGTGACTCCCAAACCAGTTGGTTTTAGGGCAGTTAAAACACCCCTTCAGACTTAATTACTCAGATCTCATATGTTTTTTTTTTTTATTAATATACACAATTTTTTTTTTAAATTCCATCACTTTTTTAGATGCTTCCTCCAATTAAACTAGAGCACTGAATATTACAAACTTTTCAATTACAGCTCATGGCTGTATGTTACCATGCATATTGATAATACCTGTCAATTGAGCATATGAAGATCCATTTTAGTCAGTATTATGGAGAATTCACAAATTAAATAATTCAAAATGAAATAAATAAAAATTAACTTGTTACGAAATAGGCTGAGATACGTCTCAAAAGTGAAAATTCCTTACTTAGGTATCTCACACAAATTTCACCTGATTAGTCAAATTAAAAACACAAAGTATTTTTATTATTTTTTTATTTTTTTAATTTTTGTTGAATTTTTCTTTTTGAAAATTTTTGACTAAAAATCAAATAAAAACGAAAAAAAAATAAAAACAAGATACTAGTCAACTATTCCCATCCCCCAAACTTAATTGAGACATTGTCCCCAATGTCTAAAGTAGAAGAAGAGTTAGAAAACAGTACTTGGTTAGCTGAAATTCTACATCTTAAAAAGAAAATTAAAGGTTAAGATCCATATTTTTCTGACGCTTTTTACCACGATCATTATCAGACCAGTTAATCTTGGAAATGATATGGTCAATTTGTGGTTCAAAGGCTAAAAGTTGGTCAATTAAATCATCAGCAGTTCTGGCAGTGAAGATGATATCTTTTACAGGTTTTGACACGAACCCATTTCTCCGGGCATCATCAAGAAACACACAAAGAAATTCATAAAATCCATCAACATTAAACAGTCCAATCGATTTCTGGTGTATATTCAAGTTCGCCCAAGATACTACTGTAAAAATTTCCTCCATCATGCCCAATCCATCTGGCAAAGCAATAAAAGCATCAGCACGATTAATTATTTCAACCAGTCGTTCAGATATACCTGGTATAATAAGTTCCTCTTCATTTGATGGTTCTATAAGATTCGCCTCTGCCAAAGGTTTTGGGATGATCCCCAGAACTTGACTACCTCATTCCTGTACGACCCTTGAAACACACCCCATTAGTCCAAGATTGCCACCACCATATACTAGGTTCATATTCCTTTTAGCTATGACTCTACCCAATTCATGTGCTGCCTCAACGAACTCCGGTTTAGAACAAACACTACTACCGCAAAACACACAGATATTTACAACTCGTCTTCTTGAAGTTGCTTCCATTTTTTTTATTTCTCAACTTTGGATGTCTTCAAGAGTGCAATGATGAGCTGAATTTATAGAACCTGAAAAAGGGTGAGTAAAAATAGCACTAGTACCTGCCAAATGACAATTATTAGCTAAACAGTAAAATATATCGTGAAAGTCAAAGAGTCTGGATCATGTCGGAGAAAATAAAAGAAAATCAAAAAACGAATCATAATTATTAGATAAATACAAAGAGATAATAATATTTACAGGAAGTAATGGCTTGATTGACATCTATGCGTCAGAGACTTGCTTCCCATCCAATTTTTTTATAAATTGGCAAACATGGTATTTTAAAGTCAGATTCCCGAGACTTAATTGTTGTCTTTCTTTTCGAAATTGTGTATATAACATGTGAATTATGTATATATCCACTGGGATGTGTCTCAAGAGTCAATGATATATCATTCAAATACTTCTTACTCAAGCCATCCATAATGAATTTAATTTTATCTTCACAGTTATCAGAAATCATTCCTAAAGAACGACAACAAGTATTACATGTCATGCGTGCACATTTATAGCAAACACCCATTCTTTTAGCTCTTATTTTCTTAGCATAAGTGCTTCTTCCTAAACCAGTCAGATATGAAATAAAAGAGTCAGAGGACTCACCTTCCAATCAGACCTGTGCTTCAATTAACCAACGAATGTCATTAGGAATACCTTTGATCATCAGAAGTCTCATTCGTTCCATGCGAGCTTTGTAGACTTTCATCAGAGAGTTTTGAGGGAGAGAAGGAAATTGCTTGTGAAGATTTGCGAGAACGTCTTTCATCCTGTCTGTGACTTAACCTACAAAATTAAACACACAAAAATAAAACACACCAAATCTGAATATATACACAAATTGCATGGGTTGCCTTCTGCTAGTGCTAAGTTTAACGTCGTCAACTAGACATGACTGCCTGAACGTTAGGCTGGATCTGAAAGTGTGACACTTTCTTTTTGTCGCTCCAATGATTCTCCCCAGTAGTACTTGACACGATTAGTTTTAACCTTGAGTGTTTCATTAGAATTGAGATCATATAACTCAACGGTTCTATCTATTAAAACTTAAGTGATTAAGAATGGACCTGACCACCGTGATTTTAACCTCCCAGGGAAAAAATTCAACCTTGATTTGCTGAACAATACTCGTTGCCCCGGTTCCAATTCTATGCGCACTAACTTCTCATCATGTCTCTTCTTCACCTTTTCTTTGTATAATTTGACATTCTCGAAAGACTGTATGTGAAATTCCTCCAATTCGTTGAGTTGGTGGAGCCTTTTCTCTTCAGTTGCTTGCAGTTCAAGATTTAACTTGTTCAGTGTGCAGTACACTTTATCTTCAGGCTCCACAGGTAGATGACATGCTTTAAGTTTGCCAGTTGAACTTTGCATTGCATCGAAGTTCTGGACGGTACTATTTATCACATCAAGTATGAAACATTCCTCCTTCTTTTCATCATTCGGGAATTCCATGACTTTGAAAATATTGAATTTTACTTCTTGGTCTTGTACCCTTATGGTTAGTTCACTTTTTTGTACACCAATAATGGTTCAACCTGTAGCCAAGAATGGTCTCCCGAGGATGATGGGCACGTCTTTGTCTTCCTCCATGTCAAGGATAATAAAGTCTGCTGGAAGAATGAGTTTGTCGACTTTGACCAGCACATCTTCAACTTCACCTCTCGAAAATGTGAGCGATCTATCAGCAAGTTGCAGAGAGACTGAGGTGGGCATTGCTTCTCCAATTTGTAGTTTCCTGTAAATAGAAAAAGGCATCAAGTTAACACTAGCACCTAAATCATATAAAGCTTTACCGAAGTTATGTTCTCCTATGGTGCAAGGGATGATGAAACTGCCAGGATCTTTCGACTTTAAGGGAAGCTTCCTCTGAATGATGGTGCTGCATTCTTTTGTCAATGCTATTGTCTCGTAATCTCCCAATCTCCGCTTTCGTAAAAGAATGTCTTTCATGAATTTGACATAGCTGGGAATTTGTTCCAACGCTTCTGCAAATGAAATATTGATATGTAACTTTTTGAAGATCTCCAGGAATCGAGCAAACTGCTTGTTTAGTTTGTTTTTCTGGAGACGCTGTGGAAAAGGTGGAGGTGGAGTGAACTTTTCTCGATCATTTGCTTTTGCCTATTTTTCCTCCATCTGTTGATCTGCTTTGCTGGTTTCTTTTGGAACTTCCTCAACAGTTGCCTTAACTCTAACATTTTTGTTGATTTCAGTACCGCTTTTCAAAGTGATGGCATGACATTGCTCATTCCCCATGTTCCTTGGATTTGGTTCCGTATTTCTAGGAAAGGTACCTTGCGGCCAGTTGTCCCATTTGATTCTCCAGTGTTTTCAAAGATGTTGTTTGACTTTGAATTAATGCTGCTTGGGATTGAAACATGGCATCATATAATGCTGCTTGAGAATCGTAATTTGCTTCTAGCCTTTTCAAGTAAGCCAACACTTCTGTTATTCCTGATTCTTTTTCATACTCCTTGCATTTGTTTTGCTGTTGGAATCCTGGTGGTGGATTGTTCATCTGCCCTGAATTGTTGCTTCATGCGAAATTGGGATAATTCTTCCAACCTGGGTTGTAGGTATTAGAATATGGATTGTTCCCCTGTCTGTTGAAATTGTTGACATAATTTACCGTCTCATCATGTTGGTTGTATGATTCCGCCTCTGGTGAACCTCCATATGGTGAACTTGTGGATCATTCATTAACCTTCATGTTAAGAGTTTCCAGATTTTTGCAAATCAGATCCAGCTTGGCATTCATTGCTGTGTTGGCTCCAACTTCGTAAATTCCTACGATTCGTTGAATCATGCTCCTTTCTGTTAGCCACAAAGAATTTTTATTGGTCATTTCTTCAATTAAGTCTCATGCCTGATCCTCTCCTTTTGCCATTAAAGCTCCTTCCGCAGCAACATCAATTGTGGTTCTCATTAATCCAGAAAGTCCATTATATAAGGTTTGGACTTGTAGCCACTTTGCAATCTCATGGTGATGACATTTTCTGAGCAAATCCTTGTATCTTTCCCAAGCTTCGCAGAGGGATTCTGAGTCATGTTGTACAAAGGATGTAATGTTATTCCTCAACTTTGCAATTCTGGCTGGGGGGAAGTACTTTGCAAGGAATTTGGTGGCTAGAATGTTCCAAGTTGTGATGGAACCTGCTGTAGTGAATGTAGTCAAGTCTTAGCTCTGTCTTTCAAGGAATATGGAAAAACACGCAAATCAACCGTCAACAATTGATATGATTTTATTTTGTTGCAAGCATGATAAAACTCATGTATTTTCATTCATACTATAATTAATAATGGGATATTTCAAATTAAAAAATTTTGCTTTATTTTTAATTAATAAAGTGAAACATATTGCATAATATTTCTCAGTTCATAGAAGGAAAGAAGAATATGTATATATAAATATTGAAGTAGATATTGGGAAAAAAAAAGGAAGCATTTAAAGAGTATATATTATCTCTCTTTAATATCTCATTTTGGTTTTTAATTTTTAACTTTTATTTTAAATTCCACATAAATAATTATCTTAGTCATTAGATTAACTTAATTGGATGGTTAGGAATTGACATATGAAATGAAGTCAAATTTTTAAGTTGAAATATCTTATCCATATATATATATATATATATATATATATATATGTATATAAACACACCTTGCATTTTTTGTTTTTGTTTTGAAGTTGTAAAGGCATGGTTGGGGGATGATGGATATTAAATTCCAAGCTTCTAGATGGCCTCCTGAAAAAATAATAGCCGGTGCCAACATGGGTACTAATTCCTTCCACAAGACCAGAAACTTTCTAATTCCTAATCATAAGCTTTCATTTGGCCCTATCTATATATGCATTTTGATACGGTGTCAAATTTGTAGAGCCAAAATTCTTTTTCTTTTGACAAAACAAATTAAGCTCCTAATCTTTGCACCCTTTCGGCACCATTTGTATGAGAGTGAGAGGTTGGCCAAAAGTTTGAAAAAGAAAATAAACTAAGAGCAAATAATATATATATATATATATGTGTTGGTTTTGAGAGTTCATGAGCAGCGGAAATCATGTTGGGTAAAAGGAAAAAAAATTTATTTTTTCATACATAAACAATCAAAATCGGATCCGTATTTTCTAGTATATTAATAATAAAATATTTAGAACTCAAGTAAGAAATATACCTGCAGATCTGGATCTCTTTGAATCACGATTCTTTGAACCACGATATTCCTCGACTTATCTCATCACCCCAAACGGTACGTGTGGGCGTGAAAATAATTACGAAGAATACTCTTATTTATTAAGGATCCGTGTACTCAACACATGAGACGAATCCTGGAGGATGTTTTCTTTTTGATTTTCTCAAAATCAAACTTAAGAAAAATAAAAAACTATTTTCCTTTATTTTCTCTCTTCGGCCTCTGTTTTTGTTTTTTTGTTGTTCTCTTGTTTTTGATCAAAAGTGATCTTCTTCAAAAACAAACAGCACACACGTTTTTATTCTTTTGATAGGATTTGTTGTTGCTATTTGATTTTGATCAAAATTTCAATCCCATAAAAACAGCAACACTTGCTCACGTTTTATCTTTTTGAAAAAATTATTTTCTCTTTTGATTAACTTTTATCAAAATCAAATTCTTATCAAGCAAATCCATTAAGGATATTATTAATTTTGATTTAAAAAAAAAATCAAAATTAAAATCCTTTGATATTTATCCTATAAATTATCAAAGATAATTCATTAAAAAATAATTTTTAAAATTTTCAACTTTTGAAAATATTATCTCATTAAATTAAAATTTAATTAATCAAATTAAATAAATATTAATTTTCATCATTTAATAAATAGATACATTATCTATTGATAAATATTTTAGGACAACATTTGTCATAATTTCTAAACAAGAGTTACATGGAATAATTAGAGTGTAAAATAATTCATAATTATTTTATACAATTCCCAGCTATTCATTCAACTCATTCCCAAAATATAAGGTTTACGAAATGTAATAAATACAAAACCATACCGAGTAAATTAAAGAATAAATTAATATGATATAGGAGGCTGCTAAATATAATGAATTAAGACCATCACATATATGACCATCATTATGATAAAATTGATGTTCTTTATTTAACAGAAATTATTAGAACTTTTCAATTTTATCTGGTCCTGTCCAATATAATCTTATTATATAAAACACATTCATTTTTATGTCTCTACATAATATAGTCTGGATATAACTATACCATTCATAATGGAATGAACTGTATTTTGACTTTGGATTTGAAGATTCCCAACTTCAAATCATAGTCATGGACAAATTTTTATTATTACTCTTTAAATTTTATCCATGCATATATGTATGTAACATTTTACATACACATATATGTTTAATTTAAAGCTACATAAATAATCACGGAATTTTCATGAATTTTATAAAGCAAATCAAAATGCATACATGGAATAAAATAGAATCACAAATTTATTAATCAAACATGTTTCGAACATATTTGCTTGTCGGGCATACAAATCCCAACAAACTCCAACTTGCCCTAAAGCAAATGAGACATGTCTCTAATCCATAATCCTTCTAGATGCCCCTTAAAACTCTTTCCAGGTAGCATCTTGGTAAAAGGATCGGCTAGATTCTCTGCAGATGGAATCTTCAGAACACTCATGTCTCCGCGTTGTACAATGTCCCTAATCACATGATATTTCCTCTCAATATGTTTTGATCTCTTGTGGCTTCTTGGTTCTTTAAAATTAGCCATTGCACCACTATTATCACAATAAAGTGACAATGGCTTGTCCATATCTGGAACCACTTCCAAATCGGTAAAGAACTTTCGGAGCCAAACTGCTTCTTTGGCAGCTTCACAAGCAGCCACATATTCAGCTTCCATAGTTGAATCAGCAACACATGATTGTTTGATGCTTCTCCAAACTATAGCTCCCCCACCAAGAGTAAATATTGATCCAGATATTGACTTTCGATCATCTATATCCGATTGAAAATCAGAATCAGTATATCCAATCGGAATCAAATCCCTGCCAGAATAAACAAGCATATAGTTCCTCGTTCTCCATAGATACTTGAGAATATACTTAACTGCTACCCAATGATCTAATCCTGGATTTGACTGAAAACGACTAACTATTCCCACTGCATAGCATATATCAGGTCTTGTGCATAGAATAGCATACATCAAGCTCCCTACTGCCGATGCATATGGAATCCGTCTCATATCTTCTTCCTCTTGGGGTGTCGAAGGACACTTCCGTTTAGAAAGAACAACTCCATGACGGGAAGGTAAGTTACCTTTCTTGGAGTTTTGCATTGAATATCTAACAAGCATCTTGTCAATATACAATGCATGAGACAGAGCTAGCAGCTTTTTCTTGCGATCTCTAATAAGACGGATCCCAAGAATATAACTTGCTTCTCCAAAATCTTTCATTTGGAATTGTTCAGCTAGCCAAGCCTTTACGTCTGATAATAGTTCTACATTATTCCCAATAAGTAGAATATCATCAATATAAAGTATTAGAAAGACCACTCGTTTGTCCTTGATGAATTTATAAACACAAGATTGATCAGGATTTTGGATAAATCCATAAGATCGCCTAATCAAATCTCATGTTCCAAGATCTGGACGCTTGCTTAAGTCCATCGATAGACCTTTGCAACTTGCAAACCTTTTGATTTTCGTCCTTGCTTATAAAACCTTCTGGTTGCTCCATATAGATGGTCTCTTCAAGATAGCCATTCAAAAAGGCTGTCTTGACATCCATCTACCAAATTTCATAATCCTAATGAGCATCAATGGAAAGCAAGATTCAAATGGACTTCAGCATGGCTACTGGTGAAAAGGTTTCCTCATAGTCAACCCCTTCTTTTTGGGTATAACCCTTTGCTACTAGCCTTGCTTTAAATGTCTCTACATTACCGTCCACTCCCCTTTTTATTTTGTAGATCCATTTGCAACCTATAGGATTTACTCCTTTAGGTAGATCTACAAGCTCCCAGACTGAGTTGGAATAGATGGATTCCATCTCAAGTTTCATAGCCTCAAGCCATTTCTCTTTGTCATGATCTTCCATTACACATCTATATGTTAATGGGTCATATCTTCCATCATCAGTGATAGCAACTTGTGCTTCACCATCTTGTCTATATCGAGAATGTAGTCGTACTATCCTCCCACTACGACGAGGTGGTAAGATGTTCTGACTCGAAGATGTGGTCTCCTTGCTTTGTGGAACAACAATCCTAGTAGGTTGTTGACTGATCTCATCAGATTTTAATTCCTCCAAGACTATCTTACTTTGAGGTTTGAAGTCTGCCATATAATTATTCTCAAGAAACGTGGCATTTGTCGACACAAACATATTATTATCTCGAGGATTATAAAACACACCTCCCCTTGTGCATTTTGCATATCCTACAAAGAAACAAACTTCAGAACGCATTTCCAACTTTGTTGTCTTACCCATTAGCACGTATGATAGGCACCCCCGTATACGAAAGTGACTCAAACTGGGTTTGTGGCCACTCCATAACTCTAAAGGTGTTCTAGGTACTGACTTAGATGGAACTATATTCAAAATGTAGGTTGTTGTTTGTATAATATACCCCCAAAATGATTTTGGAAGTGAAGAATAACTCAACATGGAACGAATCATGTCGAGTAAAGTTCGATTCCTCCTCTCAGCTACACCATTTTGTTGAGGTGTACCAAGTGCAGTTAGTTGGGATAAAATCTCATACTCTAATAGGTGATCTTTGAATTCATTATCAAGGTATTCACCTCATCGATCTGACCGAAGGCACTTGATTGCTTTACCTAATTATTTTTCCACTTCGATTTGGAATTCTTTAAACTTTCCAAAAGTTTCAGACTTATGTCTCATTAAGTAAACATAACCATATCTAGAGCAATCATCAACAAAAGTAATGAAGTACTCATAGCCACCTCTTGCTTGTGTAGACATAGGTCCACAAACATCTGAATGTATAAGCTTCAGTGGTTCTTGGGCCCTATTGCCTTTTGTAGAGAAAGGCATCTTTGTCATCTTACCTTCAAGACATGATTCACAGACTGGTAGAGTGCCAACATTTAGTTCTCTTAAAGGACCATCCTTTACAAGCCTATTTATCCTGTCAAGATTTATATGACCAAGTCTTAGGTGCCATAGATATGTGTTATCAGTGTGAGAAATTTTTTGCTTCTTTTTTTTTGGCAATGCAACTTTGAACATTTCAGCATTCAATAACGAATTAAAATTGGGTCTTATTACATAGAGCCAATTTTCAATAAAACCAGAACAAATATTCAAACCATTTCTTGAAATAACAACTGATTTATTATCAAAAGAAACTGAATAAGATTGTTCATAAAGTCGAGAAACTGAAATGAGGTTTCTAGTAAACCCCGGTACGAAATAAACATTATTCAACAATAAAAATTTATTTTTCTCAACATAAATTTTTATTTGTCCAACTGCTGATGCTGAAACTAAAGCGTCATTCCCAACTCTCAAAGTAAAGTCCCCATCAGCAAGTCTTGTGTAAGAATCAAGCTTCTGTAAGAAACAACAAATATGATTAGTCGCTCCTGAATCAATTATCCAAGGTGATAAATCAGTTTCAACTAAACAAGATTCAGTAACAAGTAAATCTAATTTACCATTCTTTTTCTGTTTCAGCTCTTCGAGATACTTCTTGCTGTTTCTCTTCCAATGCCCATCAATTCCACAATGGAAACATTTTCCTTTTGGTTTTTTTTGGGTGGAGCCATTCTTATTTCCTTGACTGTTGTTTGGCTTGTTCTTTTTACTGTTGTTCCCTGCTGTTTTCTCAGTTCCTGAACTCTTTCCTTTATTCTTATTTCTTTTTTCTCTTCTTTAGAGAAGAGTTAGAGTTAGAAGGTTCAACAACTTTTGCTTCTCCTTTCTTCTCCACAGAAATAGACTCAAAAGTAGTGAGTTCGTTAAGCAATTCAGTCAAATTATAACTCAGTTTATTCATGAAGTAATTGCTTTTGAACTAAAGAAATTGTGGGCTAAGGCTTTCTAAAATCATGCCCACTTGTGTGCCTTCATCTATGATAGCCCCATTGATTTCTGCCTCATGAATAGTACTAATCATCATTAGCACATGCTCACGAACATGAGTTCCAACTTTCTTTTTGCAGTTCATGACTTTCTTGACTGCTTCATGTTTAGCTTGATCAGAGGGTTTTCCAAACATGCCTTGTAAAGACTCCATTATCTCATAAGCAGTCTCTGTCTTTTCGTGCTTTGTGTTAAGCACGTCAGACATGGCAGCAAGCAAATAACAACGAGCTTTGTCATTTGCTCGAATCCAATTTTCATAGGCATCTTTGATGGTTTTGTTGGCATTCACAGCTGGTTCTGGAGGACATTCCTCCATCATGACAAACTTCAGGTTATCCAGCACAAGAATTATATTTATATTTTTCTTCCACTTAGCAAAATTATCACCAGTTAATTTTTCAGTAGCAAGCAGTGATAGGATTGGATTTGACATATTTCTGAAATCATTAAAAAAATATTCTAAATTATTCCATGCATAAAATTTAAAATAAATTTGGCATAGTAATCATGATGCATGATGCATATGCAAAACATTAAAATATATATGCACTACTATAGCCTCGAAAAATTTGATAAGCATATTATGTTGCCTTAGGGTCGATCACAACACCTTATTAAAATAGAGACAATCTCAATTAATACATTTTTTCCAAAATATCTCATATTTTCAAAATTTATTCGTAACCAATTTTTGGTCTAAATATAATTAACATTTTTAACTATATTTATATGAGTGCAACCCACCGTTTTGGATCCTTAAAATTTAACTCATAACAACCACCTTAGGGTAAGTTAATTATGAAATACATTTTATAAATCCTATCGTAAGAAGTACAACCTTGATATTAACACTAAGCAAACACTCTCCTTAGGGAGGATGAAACTAAAGTCATCACGAAGCCCCAATTAGATTTCACGATGTTGTACTAACGGTGGAGACCAAATGATGTTTTGACAAACTACCCGCTCACACTCATTATTTTAAGTTTAGTGATTTAATATGTAAAACATCTAATGTTTTGTAAACTTAGCGGAAAAAGACCAAGAAATCAATATTAAAGGTCTTTAATTACCAAATTAATTGTTTCATAATAAAATTACCAGCTTTACTAATAAAACTTAAATTCATTATGAAACATCTAAGTCATTCATGATAAACAATTTATTATAAATACTTAGAACTAAATTTTGTGACATTACAAATTTTAACGATTTAAAATTAATTCACAAATTTTATTTAATCGACTAATCGATAAAAAATCTAAAATAGTTTTTAATCAAATTATAAACTATTTACTATCATAAATAAATTTATGAAAATGAAAATGTATGTATGACATGTTATAATGCAAGAGTAGGCATTGTACTAATTCTATATGTCATTTAAAATATGCATGAGAATAAACATTTTATAATTCACACAAAATAAATAAATTGGATATTAACCGGGTTGACAATTTGGGTATTTCTAAAATTACAACCAAACAAAATAAAATTACATTAATCTCAAAACTGGAAAAAAATATAATTATATTTCCAAGTGACTTTCACCAATTTTTTTTTCTCCCGCACAGTGGGCAGTCTCACTGCCGCACTGTGCGGCAGCAGCCCCTTGCTGCACATATGTGCAGCAATGAGGCTGCTGCCCGGCAGCAGCCCACTTGCTGCACATATGTGCAGCAGCGTGCACTGTGCAACAGTCTCACTCCTGCATAGTGCAGAAAAAAAATTCTGGAAATATAAATTTTATTTAATGTATTATCTCATTAAATTTACTGCACTGCTGCACGAGTGTGCAGAAACTTGCCGCACAGTGGTAATTTTAGATTGCCCACTGTGCGGCAATGAAGCAATTAAAAAAAAGTTTTTTTTTTGTGAAAGTCCTTGGAAATTTAATTATATTTTTTTTTCAGATTTGAGATTAATGTAATTTTATTTTGTTATGGTTGTAATTTTTAGAAATACCCAAATTGTCAACCCGGTTAATATCCAATTTATTTATTTTGTATGAATTATAAAATGTTTATTCTCATGCATATTTTAAATGACATATATAATTAGCATAATGCCTACTCTTGCATTATAACATGCCATACATACATGTGCATTTTCATAAATTTATTTATGATAATAAATCGTTTATAATTTGATTAAAAACTATTTTAGTTTTTTTATCGATTAATCGATTAAATAAAATTTGTGAATTAATTTTAAATCGTTAAAATTTGTAATGTCACAATATTTAGTTCTAAGTATTTATAATAAATTGTTTATCATTAATAACTTAGATGTTTCATAATGAATTTCAGTTTTATTAATAAAACGAGTAATTTTATTATGAAATAATTAATTTGGTAATTAAAGACCTTTAATTTTGATTTCTTGGTCTTTTTCCGATAAATTTTCAAAACATTAGATGTTTTACATATAAAATCACTAAACTTAAAATAATGAGTGGGAGCCGGTAGTTTCTCAAAACATCATTTGGTCTCCACCGTTAGTGCAATATCGTGAAATCTAAGTGAGGCTTCGTGATGACTTTAGTTTCATCCTCCCTAAGGAAAGTGTTTGCTTAGGTTAATATCAAGGTTGTACTTCTTACGATAGGATTTATAAAATGTATTTCATAATTAAACTTACCCTAAGATGGTTATTATGAGTTAAATTTTAAGGATCCAAAACGGTGGGTTACACTCATATAAATATAGTTAAAAGTGTTAATTATATTTAGATCAAAAATCGGTTATTAATAAATTTTGAAAATATGAGATATTTTGAGTTAAATTTATTAATTGAGATACTCTCTATTTTAATAAGGTGTTATGATCGACCCTAAGGCAAAATAATATGTTTATTAAATTTTTCGAGGCTATAGTAGTGCATATATATTTTAGTGTTTTGCATATGCATCATGCATCATGATTACTATGCCAAATTTATTTTGAATTTTATGCATGGAATAATTTAGAATATTTTTTTTAATGATTTCAGAAATATGTCAAACCAATCATATCAATGCTTGCTACTGAAAAATTAACTGGTGATAACTTTGCTAAGTGGAAGAATGATATGAATATAATTCTTGTGCTGGATAACCTGAAGTTTGTCCTGGTAGAGGAATGTCCTCCCAAACCTGTTGTGAATGCAAACAAAAACATTATAGATGCCTATGAGAATTGGGTTCGAGGAAATGACAAGGCTCGTTGTTATTTACTTGTCACTATGTCCGACGTGCTTAAAACAAAGCTCGAAAAGACAGAGACTGCTTATGAGATAATGGAGTCTCTACAGGGCATGTTTGGCAAACCCTCTGAACTAGCCAAACATGAAACAGTCAGGAAAGTCTTGAACTGCAAAATGGAATCTGGAACCCGTGTTCGTGAACATGTGCTAATGATGATTAGTATGATTCATGAAGCTGAAATCAACGGGGCAACTATAGATGAAGGCATAAAAGTGGACTTAATTTTGGAAAGTCTTAGCCCACAATTTCTTCAGTTTAAAAGAAATTACTTAATGAGTAAATTGAGTTATAATTTGACTCAATTACTTATCGAACTCACAACTTTTGAGTCTTTTTCTGTGGAGAGCAAGGTAAAAGAAAATGTTGTTGAACCTTCTACCTCTAACTCTTCTTTAAAGAAGAGAAAGAGAAATAAGAATAAAGGTAAGAGTTCAGGAACTGAGAAAACAGTAGGAAGCAGCAGCAACAGAAACAAGCCAAACAATAATCAAGGTAAATCAGATTTACTTGTTACTGAATCTTGTTTAGTTGAAAATGATTTATCACCCTGGATAATTGATTCAAGAGCGACTAATCATATTTGTTGTTTCTTACAGAAGCTTAATTCTTACACAAGACTTGCTGATGGGGACTTTACTTTGAGAGTTGGGAATGACGCTTTAGTTTCAGCATCAGTAGTTGGACAAATAAAACTTTATGTTGAGAACAATAAATTTTTATTTTTGAATAATGTTTATTTGTACCGGGGTTTACTAGAAACCTCATTTCAGTTTCTCGACTTTATGAAGAATGTTATTCAGTTTCTTTTGATAATAAATCAGTTGTTATTTCAAAAAATGATTTGAATATTTGTTCTGGTTTTATTGAAAATGAGCTCTACGTAATAAGGTCCAATTTTAATTCATTATTGAATGCTGAAATGTTCAAAGTTGCATTGCCAAAAACAAAGAAACAAAAGATTTCTCACACTGATAACACATATCTATGGCACCTAAGACTTGGTCATATAAATCTTGACAGGATAAATAGGCTTGTAAAGGATGGTCCTTTAAGAGAACTAAATGTTGGTACTCTACCAGTCTGTGAATCATGTTTTGAAGGTAAGATGACAAAGAGGCCTTTCTCTGCAAAAGGCAATAGGGCCCAAGAACCACTGAAGCTTATACATTCAGATGTTTTTGGACCTATGTCTACACAAGCAAGAGGTGGCTATGAGTACTTCGTTACTTTTGTTGATGATTACTCAAGATATTGTTATGTTTACCTAATGAGACATAAGTCTGAAACTTTTGGAAAGTTTAAAGAATTCCAAATCGAAACGGAAGAACAATTAGGTAAATCAATCAAGTGCCTTCGATCAGATCGGGGAGGTGAATACCTTGATAATGAATTCAAAGATCACCTATTAGAGTATGGGATTTTGTCCCAACTAACTGCACCTGGTACACCTCAGTAAAATGGAGTAGCTGAGAGGAGGAATCGAACTTTACTCGACATGATTCGTTCCATGTTGAGTTATTCTTCACTTCCAAAATCGTTTTGGGGGTATGCTATACAAACAGCAACCTACATTTTGAATGTGGTTCCATCTAAGTCAGTACCTAGAACACCTTTAGAGTTATGGAGTGGCCACAAACCCAGTTTGAGTCACTTTCGTATATGGGGGTGCCCAGCATACGTGCTAATGGGTAAGACAACAAAGTTGGAAATGCGTTCTGAAGTTTGTTTCTTTGTAGGATATGCAAAAGGCACAAGGGGAGGTGTGTTTTATAATCCTCGAAATAACAAGGTGTTTGTGTCGACAAATGCCACATTTCTTGAGAATAATTATATGACAGACTTCAAACCTCAAAGCAAGATAGTCTTGGAGGAATTAAAATCTGATGAGATCAGTCAACAACCTGCTAGGATTGTTGTTCCACAAAGCAAGGAGACCACATCTTCGAGTCAGAACATCTTACCACCTCGTCGTAGTGGGAGGATAGTACGACTACCTTCTCGATATAGACAAGATGGTGAAGCACAAGTTGCTATCACTGATGATGGAAAAGATGACCCATTAACATATATATGTGCAATGGAAGATCATGACAAAGAGAAATGGTTTGAGGCTATGAAACTTGAGATGGAATCCATGTATTCCAACTCAGTCTGGGAGCTTGTAGATCTACCTGAAGGAGTAAATCCTATAGGGTGCAAATGGATCTACAAAAGAAAGAGGGGAGTGGACGGTAATGTAGAGACATTTAAAGCAATGCTAGTGGCAAAGGGTTATACCCAAAAAGAATGAGTTGACTATGAGGAAACTTTTTCACCAGTAGCCATGCTAAAGTCCATTCGAATCTTGCTTTCCATTGCTGCTCATTATGATTATGAAATTTGGCAGATGGATGTCAAGACGGCCTTTTTGAATGGCTATCTTGAAGAGACCATCTATATGGAGCAACCAGAAGGTTTTATAAGCAAGGACGAAAAGCAAAAGGTTTGCAAGTTGCAAAGGTCTATCTATGAACTTAAGCAAGCGTCCAGATCTTGGAACATGAGATTTGATGAGGCGATCAAATCTTATGGCTTTATCCAAAATCCTGATCAATCTTATGTTTATAAATTCATCAAGGACAAGCGAGTGGTATTTCTAATACTTTATGTTGATGATATTATACTTATTGGGAATAATGTAGAACTATTATCAGACGTAAAGGCTTGGCTGGCTGAACAATTCCAAATGAAAGATTTGGGAGAAGAAAGTTACATTCTTTGGATCCGTCTTATTAGAGATCACAAGAAAAAGCTGCTAGCTCTGTCTCAGGCATTGTATATTGACAAGATGCTTGTTAGATATTCAATGCAAAATTTCAAGAAAGGTAACTTACCTTTCCTTCATGGAGTTGTTCTTTCTAAAAGGCAGTGTCCTTCGACACCCCAAGAGGAAGAAGATATGAGACGGATTTCATATGCGTCGGCAGTAGGGAGCTTGATGTATGCTATGCTATGCACAAAACCTGATATATGCTATGCATTGGGAATAGTTAGTCGTTTTCAGTCAAATCCATGATTAGATCATTAGGTAGCAGTTAAGCATATTCTCAAGTATCTACGGAGAACGAGAAACTATATGCTTGTTTATTCTGGCAGGGATTTGATTCCGATTGGATATACTGATTCTGATTTTCAATCAGATACAGATGATCGAAAGTCGATATCTGGATCAGTATTCACTCTTGGTGGGGGAGCTGTAGTTTGGAGAAGCATCAAACAATCATGTGTTGCTGATTCAACTATGGAAGCCGAATATGTGGCTGCTTGTGAAGCAGCCAAAGAAGCGGTTTGGCTCCGAAAGTTCTTTACCGATCTGGAAGTGGTTCCAGATATGGACAAGCCATTGTCACTTTATTGTGATAATACTGGTGCAGTGGCTAATTCCAAAGAACCAAGAAGCCATAAGAGATCAAAACATATTGAGAGGAAATATCATGTGATTAGGGACATTGTGCAACGCGGAGACGTGGCTGTTCTGAAGATTCCATCTGCAGAGAATCTAGCCGATCCTTTTACCAAGACGCTACCTGCAAAGAGTTTTGAGGGGCATCTAGAAGGATTGGGGATTAGAGACATGTCTCATTTGCTTTAGGGCAAGTGGGAGTTTGTTGGGATTTGTATGCCCGACAAGAAAATATGTTCGAAACATGATTGATTAATAATTTTGTGATTCTATTTTATTCCATGTATGCATTTTGACTTGCTTTATAAAATTCAAGAAAATTCCATAATTATTTATGTAGCTTTGAATTAAACATATATGTGTATGTAAAATGTTACAAACATATATGCATGGATAAAATTTAAAGAGTAATAATCAAAATTTGTCCATGACTATGATTTGAAGTTGGGAATCTTCAAATCCAAAGTCATAAATACAGTTCATTCTATTATGAATGATATAGTTATATCCACACTATATTATGTAGAGACATAAAAATGAATGTGTTTTATATAATAAGATTATATTGGACATGACCAGATAAAATTGAAAAGTTCTAATAATTTCCGTTAAATAAAGAACATCAATTTTATCATAATGATGGTCATATATGTGATGATCTTAATTCATTATATTTAGCAGACTCTTATATCATATTAATTTATTCTTTAATTTACTCGGTATGGTTTTGTATTTATTACATTTCGTAAACCTTGTATTTTGGGAATGAGTTGAATGAATAGCTGGGAATGCTAACCTGATATAATGAAATCGGTTCATAAGATTCTCTTGTTTGTTAGTTCAGGACCTGAACGATTAGCGCGCAAATTCATAAAAGTTATGAATTAATTGTTCACTTGAGAACTAATGGAAGTTAAGGATAAAGATATAATTGGAGAGGTTAACAGATATTTTATACCTAGCTCCTTTACGAATCTGTTATGGAGGATCATCACATAGGTAATGACTATATCAATGGACGAATACTTTGAGTAATTAATTCTATAATTCTGAGAGTGCAATTCTGGGTATTTAGTGGAGTTACTCCAGAATTAATAATTTTCGTTTGATTAATAAAAGAGTTTATAATTAATCGACAAAATTATTGGAGCTTAGAATTATAGGTCCATCGGTCCCCTCGTCGTCTTCTATCGTTGTTCGAACGATTGTAATTGCGAAGAAAAATAGTTGTGAATTATTTAAAATAATTATGAATTATTTTACACTCTAATTATTCCATATAGCTCATGTTTGGAAATTATGACAAATGTTGTCTTAATATATTTATTAATAGATAATGTATCTATTTATTAATTTATGAAAATTAATATTTAATTGATTTGATTAATTAAATTTTAATTTAAAAGGATAATATTTCAAAAGTTGAAAATTTGATATTTATTTTAATGAATTATCTTTGATAATTTATAGGATAAATATCAAAGGATTTTATTTTTGATTTTTTAGAAAATTAAAATTAATAATATCCTTAATAGATTTGCTTGTTAAGAATTTGATTTTGATAAAAGTTAATCAAGAGAAAATAAAATCCTTTTAAAGTTGAAAAACCGTGAGCAAGGATGTGGTTCTTTAAGTTGGCATTTTCTTTTATTAAAAAAAAATATCAATAGAACAACAACAAAACAACAAACGTGAAGGCTGCTGGAAAATAAATAAAAAAAAAAAAGTAAAAAGTTTTCTTTTATTTTTCTAAAGTTTGATTTTGAGAAAATCAAAAATAAATAGCACCCAAGATTCGTCTCATGTGTTGAGTACACGAATCATTCACAAATTAGAGTGTTCTTCGTAATTATTTTCACGCCCACACGTGCCGTTGGAGGTGAGGAGATAAGTCGAGGAAGATCGAGGTTCAAAGAATCGTGACACAAAGATATTCAGATCTGCATGTATATTTCTTACTTGAGTTCTATATATTTATATTATTAATATACTAGAAAATACGGATCCGGTTTTTATTGTTCATGTAAAAAATAAATTTTTTTTTCCTGTCAAAAAAACGATTTCCGCTGCGCATGAACTCTGAAAACCAACAGTGCACTGCTGCACGAGCAGTGCACTGCTCATGCGCAGCGGAAATCGTGTTGGGTAACAGGAAAAAAAATTTATTTTTTCATTCATGAACAATCAAAACCGGATACGTATTTTCTAGTATATTAATAATAAAATATTTAGAACTCAAGTAAGAAATATACCTGCAGATCCAGATCTCTTTGAATCACGATTCTTTGAACCACGATATTCCTCGACTTATCTCCTCACCCCAAACGGTACGTGTGGGCGTGAAAATAATTACGAAGAATACTCTTATTTATTAAGGATCCGTGTACTCAACACATGAGACGAATTCTGGATGCTGTTTTTTTTTTATTTTCTCAAAATCAAACTTAAGAAAAATAAAAGAAAACTATTTTCCTTTATTCTTCAAAAACAACAGCACACACGTTTTTATTCTTTTGATAGGATTTGTTGTTGCTATTTGATTTTGATCAAAATTTCAATCCCATAAAAACAGCAACACTTGCTCACGTTTTATCTTTTTGAAAAAATTTCATGTTACACGTTAGTAAACTGATTTATTACACAAATATAAAATAATCACTTCATCTTTTAAAAAATATTAGAATGATTCACAACCCTAAATCTTTGTGTTTTTTGTTATTTTCCTTAGTATTTTCTTTTGTCTTTTTATTTATTTATTTATTTATTTTGTAAAATTACAATCAATCAAGCAATCATTCTCTTCACCCTCAATTAGATATTTGTAAATAAATAGATTCAATAATTAATAACAACAGTAAGAATTAAGTCCTCGTGAGATCGATATTTTTATATTACTTGAACGATACGTGCGCTTGCGTTATACGTGTGTGTTTACGCCTGTCAATGGTCCTACTTTTTTTTGGAATCGTTGGAAACCCTGCCACCAAACCATCATCTTTCGGGCTTAAGCGGAACATGTAAAATCTTCGACTATCTCAGGTTCTTACAAGAAACGCACTCCTTGAATTCGAATCCAATACCATCAAGTCACGCCTATTGGGAACACTATGATCCTACTTGATATAACTTTTTCAAAATTTTTTTTTTTATTAATCCTCAAAAACTCAATTCAAATTATAACCAAATAATATTAAAGAAATTGATAAAAAAAAAAAATTAACATAAAAAAAAAAAAAGCTCTTTTGATCAATAGTGAAGTCATACCAAACAGTATGAAAAGGCATAATATAGGTTCAGTTGAGTTTCCAATTTTGCCCCTAGAAAAGGGAAGAAAATAAAACCCAATAAAGCTGTGATATCATTGTCCTAAAAACAAGAGGGTGTGTAAAGAACATGGTTAAAAATTAATTTTTAACCATGCAAAAATGAACTTAAAAAAAAAAAAAAAAAAAAAAACTCCTCTTGCAAAATGAATCTCACAGCAAACAAAGCTAATTTGGTGGATAATTGCAGGCCTTGTATGCAACAAGTTTGAAAAAAGCTAGCCACTTCATGTCTTATTCTATAAGTGCAGCAGCAGAAAATAAACTTGAAAAGTTGTTCTTTCACATAAACAATTGGGAAGCTGAGTGTAGATTCTTCACAAGATCCTTCACAGTTAGATTGAACTCCACATCCATCTGTTCAAAATCAAGAGAGCATTAATGGCCTTAAAGAATTTAAGGGATATATGCTTATACACTCCTCCTGATTTTGGATACATTAAAAAGATAAAAAAACACAAACTCTAATACACTACAAGATAGAAGACAATTTATTGGAGTTCTGTATTTTTCTTATCTTTTAATCGGTCTTTATATTGTTGTCGTGATGTTAATAACATCATGACGGTTTGTAATTTCAAGGGTTATAGATATTACCTGCGCAATAATAGTGATATCAAGAGCGTAATTTCCAAAAGTCATGACACTGGTATTGATGACTGTTAGATGAAATCTCTCAATTTCAGTCACTATTTTCTGAAAGATCCCTTTTCTCTTCTCACAATGAAATCTAATGAGAACATTTTTGTCACAAAACCTTGCTTCAATTTCTGGCAATGCCTCATTGAATGGACCGTTGGAGTTGTTATTGTCATCACCACCTTCATCAAAGAGCTGTGATTTCTTCACAAACACAACTGATTCCACTTTCTTCTTCTTTGTTTGCTCCTCAAGTAACTTAACTTTCTCTTGAAGTTGCTTCAAGTACTTGATTGCATCTCCAAGAACAGAAGCCTTATCCATCTGTCAACCAAAAAAAATGATAATAATTTCCAGAAAAGTGTAGCTACATACATTTTCTGATAAATAAATACCTTTGTTAGGCCAGGAACTATAGCAGAGAGAGCTATAAACCGCTGACTGAGCTTCTCGCGCCGCTTCCTTTCTGCAATAATGTGATCTTGTGTGTTAGAAATTCTGCTTCCAGGGCTAATTCTGTTAGCCCCATGACAAGCCTTGAACACATAGTTTTGGTTATTTCCTAAGGAACCATGAGAGGCCAACATCTCAACAGGGTACCCTGCCCCAGCTGTCTCCTGTTTAGGCTTCAAAATTCCCATTTGGTTCATGTTGACACCAGAGACATTGCTGGGACTAAACCCAGTTTCTGATGAACTCCAAGTGCTTGTTTTGAGCTGTTTCTGAGGTCTATCAATGCAGGTGTGATTGTTGAAAGCTGGGAAAGTATAAGAATGTTGCAAGTTCTCTCCAAATGTAGCTGCTAGTGGTAGTAAGTTAGACTCATCAATTGAATTAATCATGTGCCATTGATTCATGAAGCTGGGATCCTCCATTGCCTGCAAATTTTGCATGCATAAAAGTTTAGCCACAATGATGAATGCTCCATTTATTTGGTAAACACTAGCAGCTTGGCTTACTTTCCCCCATCTACTAAAAAAAAAAAAAAAAGAATAAGAGGTCTGAGTTCGAACCCCGCTCACTAGTGAGGATGGAATTGGGTTGCTATTAAACTAAACTAATAAAAAAAAATATATCCATCGTTTGACAACTAGAGCTTTCATTCCACAGTACCACCATACCAAACGGAGCCATAAAAAATGTTACAATGATCAAAAGAAATGAATGATTCTTACCGGTTCTGGTAATCCTTTGAGTGATGAAATCTCCATTGAAGAAGCTTAAAATTATTTCTGTTGGAATCTTCTACAAACAAGCAAATGCAAATAAGCACAAGAATGATTAATAAATATATATATATATATAAATGCTCAAGACCTGTAAGAGCAATGTGAAATTCTCACCATGTAATTAATAACCAAAAGGGTTTCGTTTTCAAAACCTCCACAAAAACAGGAGACTTGTACGTCAACTTATCTATGGTTTGATGTGAAAAGGCCTTTTGAAAATTGATGCCTAAGTTAACTTGTGAGAAAACAAATAGAATTGAGCAATATTTTATCTAAGTGGGTCTATTTTTTTGCTGACAAATTAATGCCCACAAGCAAGCCCACCACTTTGTCATTTGTGGACTTTTGGGGCCAATTTATCACCAACTAAAGGTTGAAATTCAAACCTAAGATTTGCCATTCAAAAAAATAATAATAGTGATCATTAAAGGATGTACATCCGAATAAAGTGAATCTGATTTATTGTTGTTTGATTCCACTTGTGGGTCCAGATGTGAGTGATTTGAGTGATTTATGATTAATCATAAATAATTAGAGATTAATAAGAAATTAATCAAAAAAGGTAAAATTTAACATTTTGTGAGTTCTATCATAAAAAAAAAATATTAAAAATCCATCTTGAAAATCCTCTAAGAGTTTCTAAAAATTATTTATTTATGATGAAATATGTTAAAAAAATCATATAATTGAAAAAGATGACTAAAGTCTCCCAAGAATAAGAAGATTAATGAAAAAAAGAAGAAGAATGTTGAGTCTTTATATAAATCGAGAGATTTTGAAAAATCGGAAATCGGTGATTAATCGATTGAAAATTGACAGTCAATTAAATCAATAATTTTTTACCAAATTAGTTAAGTTTGATATTAGGTGATTTCTCGCCGCTTAAACTGCACAGTGTCATTTTTCAATGTTATTTGGTTTGGTTCGCCAGTCAAATTAGTTTAGAAATTTTTGATCAAATTTAAAAAATATATATATATATCTAACCCAAAAATATCCATCTTACACGTGTCCCTCACAATGTCTCAATCATTTTAAGCCAAAACCCATATAATATTCACATTTTGAAGCCAATAATTTGCTGTAAAAGGAGAAGATGATAAGGCAATGCACATACCAGGTGGCAGTACATGTGAACTGAGAAGTGAAAATGTGTAACTAGTCCAAGAAATATCAATTTAGGACAACAATCTATGAAAACTTTTCTTTGACTTTTCATGTTCATAAGCTGCCGACGTACGTATGCTTAAGGGAACTGAGAATCAACAAACTTCATTATTACTTAAGGTTGTGCTACCGTGATGATAAAATATTAACTTGTTATATATTTGATCACGGGTCGAATATCGAAAATAATCTCCTTACTTATAGTGAAAGTATTGTGCATTTGAAATTGGTGCCCTAAGTTTTAGTATACTGTAATATAACATATCATAAGTTAGGGGTAAAATTTTGAAAATGTAACGGAAAGCTTGAGGTTTTTCAACGTAACGGCGTTGTGCCAACAGTGTTGTATTTTAGTCATCCTCTTAAAACAAGAAATTTAGATTGGTTTTTTCACTTGGGTTCTGTAGAAAATGAAAAAAGAATTTTGCTGCAGATTCCAAGTTAAATTGTTGAGTCCAGGATTAAATATGCTGGATGCAATTTTCATATTAATATTAGCTGTGGAACTGATGATCATATTATGACAGGCTGTGAAATTATTTGAGGGAAACTTCTTATTCATATGATTACTTGACAGGATACTCCTTGGTGTAACTCACTAGAATCTGTAAGAATGAAGCATAAATAAATTTATAAAATTATATATAATATACTTGGTTGCAGGGGTATTATTGCGTCGCAGTAGTAAACATTATTCTATTGTGACCTAACGTCTAAGGTTCGAATATTGAAAATAATCTGCCTAAATTTATCCTTCTCAAATCTAATAATGGAGGAAGTCTTTCGTACAGTGGATCCTTTTTCTTTTTTTCCCCTTTAGAATATAGTTGGAGATTGTCGGTAGCTCTGGCACCGATCAGACTTTTGAATTATTGTGTTAATGTTTCTTGGTTTAGAAGATAAATTATATTACTCAAAGCAATCTAACTCTATGCGTTGAATGATTACAGGCTGATAGAGAAACTCTAACAGACAGACCAACACTAACCCTTCGAAAGTCGTCTTAAAAAGATTTCCAGCCGAAGAGAAGGAAATTTTTGGGAATTTACCCTTTTTAGTGAGAGTAATTCTTTGATATAATGGAGATGATTATGGTGATATTAGTTGTATTCAATACAACTATCATTTATTTATTATAGTTACTTTTTTTTAATGTTTTAACACAACTGATAAGATATTATTAAATTATTATTATTATCACCGATGTATTATAAAAATTTTCCTATAACAGTGTCTGCTTTGTACTTCATTATAGAACCTGTGTCCTAATTAAACATTACTTAGATTAGTTGATGGATAAAATAAGACTGTGATTTAGCATATTTTATTTTAATAAATGAGAATAAATCAGACAAACTCAGCCAGCAATATTTAGTTTGATTAAGAATATCATACAATGATACAATATTTGTTTTATTCATTTAGAAAGGGGTTCATCATTTAGAGTATAAAAAAAAAAAAAAATTTGGTTTTAATTATTATTAAAAGGTAAGTGCTGAGTAAATTCCAAATTCATATTTTTTTTATCTCTGTATCTAGTTAAGATGAATTCGGGTGGCAAGCCAAATAAAATTACTTGAAAATAATATTCTTCGAGGTAAAATTTATATTTGTTTAATCATTCTGGGTTATTTTTTTTAGAATTTTTAAAATAGTCACCATTTGTATTTAGTATACGAGTATCTCGAAGGGACTGAAAAATATATATGTAAGATCCCCAACAACACTTTATACTCTTATCTTATTTAAATTTCTAATGACCCCACTTAGATTTATGAGAAAATGATATCCTACACACTAATCAATATTATCATAAAATTCTACCAATTAACATTACATACATAATAAAATATTTTATATTATGTATTGCGTATACAAAAGATATGCATGCAGGAGTATTAAAAGATCACATAACACCTTGGGAATAAACTTGAAATTTACTTGCATTACCGAAAAACTGTCATGGATTAAGCTCACTAACTCGCGATACCTACTCACTTTAAAATAAAAAACTACAGAAACAGAAACATCTTAGGGTCTTAGGTATTCGGGATCGAACTTGAAAATTTTTTATGCTCTTCCCTTCACTTGGCCGAATATTACCAGTCTTGTCACTGAAATTTTGCTTATGTTTTAAACAAAACTTCAGCCTCAGAAAAGCCCCCGAACAGCAGTGTAAATTTGGACTGTTTTTGGACCCAAAATGCGCCCAACTCACTGGCCAAATCAGCCCCTATTTGCGTGAACTTCCACTGTATTTCATGTCTGATTTTTCAGTTAAAAATAGCCCCAATATAGTCTTAAAACACTTCTAAATATCCCCCAATATTTCTGGATTAAAATCTATTCGAGCCGAGCCCCGTTACACAAAATGAAATGCGGCAGTGAGTAGAAAATTACTCACTGCCATGTGATGTGTTTGAGAAGGAGAAGATAATGGATTTGTTAGTCTCTAAGACATGCCACAAGATCCTAAACATGATTATGTGTGTGAAATAACAAGAAAAGTGGCGGAATCACTTACATTGTTAAAAGGAGAAATTTCGAAATTTCCTCTTTGGATGAAGCTCCAAGCTTGTTGTTATGTTGAAATTACTTGGGTGAGTTTCCCTATCACCTAATTTGAATCCTCCAAGTGCTAGCTATTATGAAATTTTGAAGCAAAATTTCACTACAAAATGGAGAGAAGAATCGGACATGGTGGAGAAAAAATGAGATGTTTTCAAGACTTGGTGGTTGTGTTGTTTAATGCATTAAGAAAAGTGGTGAGGTGACATTGTCGTGTGCAAATTTCCCAGTGAAGATAATGTAGCAGACCCGCTCACGAAAGCCATACCTCTGAAGTTATTTGATAAGCATGTGGAGTCAATAAGTATTAGATACAATCGATATTGGCACTAGAGTAAGTGAGAGATTTTGTTAGGGTTGGTGCTCTAAGCGCCAATTTCTTATGAATTTCCCTGTAAATACTCATATATATTTTATTAATGAATAAAATAAACAGTTTCTATAATATAAATTCTTTTATTATATGGTAAAGACGTAAAAGACCATAAAGTGATTGGTTATGATACAGTTGCAAAAGCGTCGCAACTGACATTGAGCAATATCATAACAATATCATTTTTTAACTGTTCATGGTCAAGGTTTACAATTACTTTGTCAGTAAGTAAGCCCGCTGAGACCGGTACATGTCGTATATTGGAGTATTAGATTCCAATATTTTCTCAATTAACCATGAGTCTCGGGAGACTCGTATAGACACGTAGGTGTTTATATCAGATAAACACTGAACGACTCGTCGAAGATTCTTAGTAGATGGTACACCAACGTCAATAAGAATCTTCTCGGGTTGAGTGAGCATAGTGATCCTTCAACTTGAGATACCACTGTGGATGTATGAGGTATCTTCTACACTTTGATGGCAGTCACGTCACCGATCTATTTAGATCAGACCTCATCTTGTTCGTTGGGTGTGGACTGATCC
>SKCR01046538.1:0-43128 GCA_019454045.1 Zanthoxylum bungeanum
ACTTTTCTCGAGCGCAAAGCAATTTATACTGATTTTACCTCCATAGCCCCAGCACCTGATGAGCGTTCATTTCCACCATGAACACGACGACCAACAAACACCTGACCAAATCCGCCTTTACCTAACTTCCTCTCTATCTTATACATAGGTGACCCTCCAACTTGAACCTTGAAAAAGGGAATCCAAGTAAACGATAATTGGAAATTGTACAGTTACCATTATTGCAAAATAATGAATGTTGAAAAGATAATAAATACATCGAATGATACTCAAATCTAACAAAATGCTGGAAGAATAGCCATAAAAAAATGCAAACACAGAGTCTACTAAGTATAATTCAAGCATTCAACTATTAATGAGTGAGTAGTGACAGATGGTGGTTATCTCCGCAAACGACCAAAAAAAAAAAACCCACCCCGTGTATAACTATATCCAAAAAAGGCACAAAAACTCAATAATAGAATAAATGCATAGTTCGACACTTTAACAGAACATATCTACTTGTCAAAAAAAATACCTGCATCAAAACCAACAAAATTATTCAAATGAAAAAACCAACCTTCTTTTCACTCATCAAACAACCAAACAACAAAAATTGTCTCAATCATATTGTCATAAGAGCAACCAAAATACATAAATAGATTCTGAACTGAACCATGATTTCACAACTACGGGGCACTCTTATCAGGCAACACTTCAAACGACAGAAATAAATGAAAATAAATACTGATAAAGCAGCAGCATACAACCAGAATACAACCGGATTTTTCACAAAACACCAGGAAGAACACAGATGCCAAATATTTTACAAGCACACAACCCAAAACGAAGAAACATAGTAATCAACAACGGAACCAAATTTCTGTATTTCAACATCTCGATGACTATGTTTCTTTGTTTACTATGTTTCTGAATTGGGAATTGTGGTCTGTTGTTGATTAGAACCAAATTTCCGGTTGTATTCTTGGCATTGTGTTTTGGTAAGCAAAACATAACACCTTACCCAGCCACAGACCACAATTCTGCAATACAATCCCACCAAAAAAGAGTATCACAAACAATACTCAATTTTTTAAAATACACCACCTAGAAAATCAACCACCAAATTCACACTCGCAATTTCATCAACCACCAAATTCACAAAATAGCTACTCTGTTAGCTATTTTCAGACAGCATCTCTACAATCACATTGATCAAACATATAAATCACAATTTCACAAATCCAATACCAATCCAATTGAAAAAAAATACGAAAAATACATAAAATATCATTGGAAACCTAAAAAAAATAAAATTATAAATTATTATTTTTTTAAAAAAAAAGGCCTACCTTCTCTGGAAAGGGCGCCGTACTGCCCTCTTCTTCTTGACCAGCAGCCTTATTAGCACTCAACCCACCACTATCATCGCCCATCTTCTTGAAATTGTTAATTACCTTTTTGCCCTTCTCTTCTCTTTTCTCTAATTCACTATCTTTCTCGGAAATGACAATAACCTGTTGCTTCCGATTTTCTTTCTTTTCTAAATTCTCTTCTTGTTTCGCCTTCAGTTTCTTGGCCGCCAACCTCGTCCTCGGTCTCTCCCTTCCAGCAACAACAGCCGCCACTACAGACTCACGCGCGATTGCAGCGCGTGTCTTCACGCAATTCCGCCCCGGGGAGGCAGCTGCTGCTAATTTAGTAGCGGCTCGGCCACGGCGCACGCCTTTTCGAAGCTCTGGCATCGGTCAAAGTCAATCCCCATACAATTCGAACAAAACCCTAGTCGTTGCGTTACCATTATATTAGGTCTATCAAAACCCCGTTCATAGCTTCAATAAATCGGGTTTCTCGTTAGATTTTTAACGAAAAGACGAAGGATTCAGGAGGATTTTTGATAGATCCCTTTAGAAGTTTAAAGATGATTCAGATTTAGGAATTAGGGTTAGGGTTTGATTGATTCGATGATCGAGAGAGAGAGAGAGAGAGAGAGAGAATTGTTTATAGATATCGTTTTGGTGTTTGTTGCGAATCGAGGGATATTTTGTGTTATGGAGTTTGGTCAAACGTCATATTGATTTCTCTGCCGTGTCATCATTTTACTGGGAATGTGGCGCATGCATGGTTAGCTTTGTGAAGTCGCATGTACGATAAAATCTTTTTCTTTAAACATAAAATTATTATTCATTAATTGTTTTTATTGATATGAAATATGAGAGTTATACCGTACCGGCCCTAACTATGTTACTACGAGCTTTTTCTCATATAATCATTGTTGGCAAATGGGCTATAAAAGTTTAATCACAGTCTAAGATATGAAAATATAATAAGTACATTAATTTAAAATTTAAAAAATTAAAATTTATTAATTTATTAAAATATTAATAAACAATACTTGAATTTAAAATTATACTTTTCAAGCCCACCCCATTTCTCAACCTCGTGTTTTCATTTCTTACATTTATCAATTAATCAACTGTTAGTCAATATTTATACATTTCGATGCAACAAGAAATTATTTAACAAAGTAAAATTCATGCATAACATGAAATGTCTCATCACTCCGTAGATACGGAAACAGACATACACACAACAGATGCACTAGATTAAACTATCTCTTTTCAGTAGATGTCAATCACAGCGCGACTCGCAACGTATCAAAATGATCTCAAAGGAGTCAAAAAATTTATATAACGCGACTCGCAGAGTATCAAAATGATCTTAAAGGAGTCAAAAAATTTATACTATGGTCAGGGACGAAACCTCTTGTAAGTTAAGGGGTTTCCCAACAGATAATACTAAATAAATAATAGAGATACAATCCTGAATTTATAAATTAAATCCTTAAAAAATTGAAACCCCCCATATAATCTCCTGGCTTCGCCTCTGACTGTGGTTTTACTCTTCAGTAAACAATTTGCTTACAAACTGGGTGTAAGATCTGTCAGTGGTCGGCTGGTATACATATGCAGCATAATATAAATTCAAAATCATTCCAGCTATGAGACTGGTATATATATCAAAACAAAGACAAATGAATGCAAACTTGAAAAATCTGGTAAATGTGTTGAATAATCTGCCAAATCGGTGAAAACGCTAACTTTCAATCTGCAGAAGACTGTAATCATCATGCCATGTGCTTCTGTCGCGACTGAACTTTTTTCCAACCAAAGCACCCTCGAAGCTGATTGTTAACTCTTAGAGCAGTTTAGCACGTAGTTGGAAGCATATTTGTATGAGAAAATCAAACTGAATTGACTGGACTTGGCGACATGCTCAATTTCCATAGTTTAACCCATCCACAACTTTAATACTCTATCCTTACCACCAGAGGCTACCTTCTCACCATCTGGACTCCAATCGACAGCATAGACCTTTGCAAAACAAAATCACGGATGATTTATCAGCTTGCCAAAGTAAGAAAAGAATTGCATCTTGGACGGAAAAAAATTTACGTTTGGATGACATTAATTTCAGATTGGAAAATACCTCGTCTGCATGGCCTGGGAGGTCTTGTTTCAGCTTCTGTGTCCGTATATCCCAAACCTAAGAAAAGTGTCAACAGGAAACCAAACTAATTACAATGACCTTAAAACAACTTTAAAATACTTAAAACTGGCATAACCACAACACAACTGCCATGGCCTATGAGAGTCACATCAGCATGTATGGGTTATTTATTTACAGTAAATGCACCAGTTAAGAAATGGGAAATCTAAGTTCATTGCTGATCAGTGTTGTTAAAGGCGCACTAAGGCGCAAAGGGTCCTAGGGCCTAGGCGCGCACCTAATGAAGGTAAGGCACAAATTGCCAAAAACTTATAAGTATGTAGTCAACTAAAATGAAGAGAAATCATTGAAAATATATATAAAAAAACAATTACAATAATACAAATACTGATTAAAAAAATTAATGTGTTTGTCGAAATTTAAAGCCCACCCCAAAACCAATCTTAATTTATTAAAGAAATGTTATTCAACTTGGTTTCGGGTTGGGTGGGTCAATTCGGGTAGGGTTTTCTCACACATTTTTACGAGGCGCGGCTAGCACATCTCAAAAGCGCGCGCCTAGGCTCGCCTGGCTTGACCCTTCATGATACGCAGTGGTCTAAGCCTGAGTCTGAGGCGTGCTTTTGACCATGTTGCTGATGTGTGATCTTTCATGTAAAAATTCATGAGTTTCAAATGCTATATCAACTCAACAAATCTCAATCAGAATATTGAAGAGAATTGTGCAAATGTTACCTTCAGTGTGGAATCTTTGCTCCCACTTAAAAGAAGCCTACTATCTGCAGACCAGCTGTATAGTGACATACAATATGACATATTAACCACACAGTATAAGTTGATGAAGATAGAAAACGATGAAGTAACTCAAACCTGATCTGATAAACAGGCCCAACATGTCCCCGGAAAACAGCAACAAATTTCCCTGTTGTTCCATTCCATAACTTGATTGACTTATCAAATGAGGCACTTGCCACCCATTGCCCATCAGGTGAAAAGTAAACATGGTTTACAAGCTGCCACCACCAACTCAAAGTTTAGCTTTTAAATTTTTTAAATCAAAAGAAACGTCCAATCAGCCACAAATGTCAAGTTCATAACTCACTTAAAAAAAGTGCTAATGAAATCTTAGGAGTTCAACAATCAATCTATGAAAGTGCCAAAATGACAAAAACTGAGAAACAGTACATTCTCACCAAACAGCAAAACTGTAAAATTACATTTCGATTAGAAACATATAAAAGTTGTACCTGTTGATGACCTGTCAAGCGAGTTTTAGGATGCTTGCTGACAGTAGGTTCCCAGAGGAACATTGTAAAATCATCAGATCCTGACACTAATCTTTCAGGAGCATTGCCTTTCATTTTGTTATACCTCTCCAGAGCGGCCTACATAAATTGATCCAATGAAACGTATTATAGTTCCATAAATATAGAAAAACACACATAGGTAACTATGGCAGAAGCACCAAAAGAAACATACCTTTTTCATTTCCTCAGGAGATGAATTCTGTTTTCCAGTATGATCAAAAGCTCCAGTTCGAAGAGCATATTCCGTGCTCAATGCAAGGGAATTGACCCAATGTCCATGACCCTAAAATGAAATCATATATACAAGGATTTATTTTTTTTTTGAAAGGATATATAGAAGGATTAATAAAATTAAAACATATATACATTCGCTATTGATCTGGACAGAGAGAAAACTGAAAATGAGAAGCGTACTCCAAACATATTACCTTCAATTCACGAATCAGCTTCCCTTGTGTAGTTTCCCAGACTTTTATAGTACAATCCTGTGAGCTGTAGAAGTTGAGATGAATATTAGCAAAAGATATGGAACAAAGCTTGAATGGTAGCTCTTACACCACAAAGTCCATTTATTCTTGATGGTAACAATCAATAGCCTAGTGAAGTATACACAGTCTTAACGTAAATGAGAGTTCTGTTGCAAATCAAGGTAAAATCCTCCTTACACATTGCAACTTCAAAAGAAAATAAGAAAATGGAATTATGAGAAAAGGCCTACCCTGTGTATATCACTCCATTGCCACCCCATTTGACACAAGTCACGGCAAGTGTGTGACCGCTAAGACAAATAACACATTTTCGCAATGTAATATCCCATATGCGTGCATCACCATCTTTGCTAGCACTTACGAAGCGACGACAAGGAGCATTCAGATGGACTGGCTCCCAAGAGAGACCCGTAATCCATTTTTTGTGGCCCTAAAACATAGCAAGTTCCAGGCCTTAGCGTCTAAGAAATTTCATATAGTTTGCAACTTGCACCAAATAAAATTTTCACCTCAAAACTTTCAGACGGGCAAGTTTAAGACAAAAATGAGAAGAGTTACAAGGTGAAGACAAGTCGGAATGTAGTGATATCTTGGCAATCAATAAAGTTCAATACAAAGGGAAGACTTTCTAGACCAACAATAATGATTGTATTTGCTAGAAACCAACCATATAATAATATTACACTAGTTTACTTTGACAGGTTAAAATAGAAACGAGATTTTCAAGTACAAAGGCTATACCACGAGTGCACTGCCTGATGGCTTTCCTGTCTGTGGATCCCAACATTGAAGTTCTCCAGCCTTGCTCCCACTAACTAGATGCTTACCATCAGGAGACCATGCTAAACAAAGAACCCAGTTCTTGTGTCCTGAACACGTGTACATTGGCGTCTGGGTATTAAGGTCCCATAGTCGAACGGTGGTATCACCAGAACCACTCGCCAACTGTCGCCCATCAGGACTAAAGGCTACTGAAAGTACAGCCTCTGTATGGCCTACAATTTCACATGAAATTGTATTAAGAACACTTAGTAATAATAATTATATCCAAGGAGCTTCTCTAATGAAGCATTTATCAAATCATTCACTCACCAGCAATTGTAGCTGAACATCGATTAACTGGACGAATTCTGAAAACAGCTTGTGGTTGATAAACTATTGACAGCACCTTCTCCACAGAAACTGTTATTTTGTTGACACAACAAAATTAAATGAAGTCTAAACCTCCATATTCAATAATTGAAGCAAAAATGCAACAAATTCTAATAAACAAACCTTTATGTTTCTCTAAGTAACTTCCAAGTGGCACCAGAAGCTCTTGGTCTGATATATAAAAAGCATACGGTAACTTCTCCTCCTAAACAAAACCCCACAATCAGAAACTTGATTAAAGTCACTTTTTAGCTAAATCAAAATGCACCCTTTGAGCACGTACTATAAAATTGATCAAATTACACAATCAAAATTGAAACGTTTTTGCTAGGTATACACCATTAAGTTGAAATTTCAAAATTTTTAAATTGAAAAGTTTAGAGCGTTGCTTACATTATTAAGAAGCTTATTAACGATTTGTGAAAGCTGTTGTGGGCCGGCGTTCTGAGGGAAATACATGGGAGCTCCTAATGGATTCCCTTCTGGGTCCGTTAATAGACACATGATGTTGTTCGTCGTCTCTGTTTCAACCTCCATTTTCGCTTTTGCTTTTGGTTTTGGTTTTTGGGTCTCTGTTTTCTCTGTTTTACTTCTGAAATGGAGCGGAATTAGGGTTTTAGGGTTTTAAGAGGATGGTGGAGTTTATGAAATTATGTGTCAGGTTTTAACTCTTCTGCCCTTGGATTGTTGACTTAATTAGTTTTTAATTTTAATTGTTGACGTGTGTCATTGCAATAATATTAAAGATTTTGCAAATCTCAGAGTTTATTTTCAAAATATACCCAGTTGACAAAAATTTAGTAGTTCGGTTGGGTGCAAAATCCTCTGCTAGTAGTTGCTTTTTCTCTGTCCCTGTAAATTACTATAAAATTTAAGTTTAAATTGATGGGTTTTTGACATCTTCCCTTGCAGAAAGAACAAACAAGCTCTGATTAGTCAGGTGATTCTGAATCTCAAGTTAAAACTGAATTATTTGTAACTAGGGTTTGCTTTAATTTGATATTTAATCATCGAATTTTTGTGGGGTTTTGATGCTTTCATAATTTATGAGGAATGAGGAGTTTTTTGCTTGCTTTTTGTCATGGCTTTATATATTTACTTCTTTTTCAATCTAATAATCTTGTTAATGCTGGTACATTAGGAATTAATGGCTTGGTTTAGTGATCTTCCTGAAGAATTGGTGTCTGATATTCTGTCTTTGCTGCCAGTAGACTCATTGATGCAAGTCAAGTTGGTACACAACATATAACAGGAACAGTCCTGTCCTGTTCTTCTTAGGTGCCACATCATCAATGATGCTGATGAGAAGGAAAATGACTTGTCCTTTCTCTCTTTCTGTGTATAGAATTATTCATCACAGGATCATGGGTACTTGCCATGGCATTACATGTATCGCTTCTCATTTGCATTCACTTGGCTAAGCCAGGTATCAGGGAATTCAGAGAACTCCCTGAAAATTGTTCTGCTAAACGATTTGTAAATTGTTTCGCTGCTTTTGTTTTTTGTTTCCTTTAGAATGCCTATACTTCAATGGAGCTTGTTATTGGGTTGCATGGAGCAACATCGTTTATTCTTTCATTTGACATGAGTGATGAGGTCTTCAGAAAGATACCGGTGCCAGATCCCCGCTGTAATATTTATCATGAAAATTTGGAAGCTTATGTATTTGGAATGAATCTATTACCTTTGTTTATTATTGTGTCTTTGGGGACTCAAAAATCCTTCGAGATGGATTATGGATGAATTTGGTGCCTATGGAACTTGGAAAAGATTATTCAGGATTCAATTGGACCTAATCCAAGCCTTTGCAAGCCAGTAGCATTTTTGAAAATCAATGAGATTGTCATGGCAGGTAGAGATGGAATACTCCGCAGCTACAACTTTAGCACTTGTAGGTGTTGAGTTTTGCCTTCGGCCTACAATTGAGATTTGTATATTGGAAGCACCAACGGTCATACAAAACAAAGGTAATGTGAGCGCAGAGTATCTACCCACCAGTGTGGTGGATGTCGTAGGCACTCGACGCTCAAGTCGATCAATTAAACGAACGAAAAGAGAGGGAAGAGCAAGGTTTTAGGGTTATTTTGGTCTTCATAGTTTGATTGTCATGAGGGCGTTATGATAGTGTTTTGAGGTGATATACGCTCTGAGAACTCGAGTGTGAGTGTCCAAGCTTGAATGCCCCAAACCCTTGGACCCCATATCTTTTTATAGGTTGCGAAGTTAGCATTTGAGTCAGATTAGAACTCCTTGGAGTAATCGAGTTTCAATAATTTTAGAAGAGGGTAGAGTTGAGATTGTATTATGAGTGCCTAAATATTCAGAATTAGGCGTAATCCTTTAAGTGTGTGGATTATACCACTATGTTTGTAGGTAGTTCATCATAATCCAAAGACCCGGTTTCCTTATTAAGGAGGAACTAGGGCGTAGATTGGCCCGATATTGTCGAATGAGACATCAAGTAACATGAAAAGGGTTTTTGTTGAAATCTTCATAAGTCGTATGGGCTCTTCGAAGCCTCCAAGTTGTGTGGGCTTCTTCCCTTGGGGCGTGTGGGCTCATGGGCCCTGAGGAATAATCAAGTGTGTAGATTGAGAGTTGCTAATCCACATGCGTTAATTAGGCTTTGTTTGATACTTGGGCAAGAGATACAAAGACATTTGGGTCCTTGGTCCAAATTTGGCATGTACAGTTTGTCCAATACTCTCTAAGTCAATGAGTCATTGGCTTGGAAAGTATTCTACGAGTATGTCGTCCGGGGTTTGATTGAGCGTACATAGACGTTGATGTCACTTGGACCAAGCGAATGTCATACCAAGTCAAATACAGATTCGGGATAATCCTCAGTCGACTAGACCTGATGTTGGTCTGGGAGAGCATTTGGTTGGCTGAACCATATGCAGAAAAGGAATCAACCTGACCCGATGAAGGTCCAGGATAATCTCTATCTGACTGGACCTGAAGAATGTCCAGGGGAGTCCTCTATGTCGTCTGGATTAGATAAAGGTATATGACTTCAATATGACTCAACAAGAGTCATGGGGAATGTTCTCATTGACTGGACCAGACGAAGGTCCAGGATGATCTCCAGCCGACTGGACCTGAAGAAGGTCCAGGGGAGTCTTCTATGTCGTCCTGACCAGATGAAAGTTCGGGTCTTCAACTTGACTCAACAAGAGTCATGGGGAATATTCATGTCGACTGGACCAGACGAATGTCCAAGATAATCTCCAACCGACTGGACCTGAAGAAGGTCCAGGGGAGTTTTCTATGTCGTCTGGACCAGATGAAGGTCCAGGTCTTCAACTTGACTCGACAAGAGTCATGGGAAATATTCCCATCGACTGGACCAGACGAAAGTCCAGGATGATCTCCAATCGACTGGACCTGAAGAAGGTTCAGGGGAGTCTTCTATGTCTTCCGGTAGTCTTCAAAGGAGTATGATAAACCTTATCGAATTATTCATACCAGAAGAAGGCACAGATGTCGTGAAGTACCTTTTTGGATCGACTGAGGATTGTGATAGCAATTTCACATGGTTTGAGGAATATAGTAAGGATAGATTATGTCTCTTGGCCACCTGTGGTAATCGGGAGATGTGGATCACGTTACTGCGCCGTCTGGGGGATTTATATTACTCCTCATGTTGTCTGAGCTAGATAGGTATATGTCATTGTCGTTAGGGGGCCATGTATGTCTCTGACCTTAGTTTAAGGTGTGGAAGGTCAATCTCCCACAAACTACATGGCTATATCTTTGAAGTATGGATTGTCCCTAGGCGATAATGGGATTTGCCCCAACTGTTCCTCATGTTAAACTCAGTTGGGCTTTCGTGAGACGAGCCTCAAAGTCATATGGCCATATTCGCTGGCTATTGTAGCTCTAGCGAGTGTTTTGAGGTGGGAAAAGAGGCGCCAAAATATAGAAATGGGCATAAGAAGGTTTTGGCCTCCTCATTTGACAAGTCATCTTTTACCATAGACATTGTAAGTTTGCCTCCTAAAGCCGAATTACTGAGAGTGACCATCAATGTCTCTCATCTACCAAGAAGAGAACTGAGTAGTAAGAGGACTTGTACTTCATCTTTCAATTACATGTCTACTGCAGACAACTGGTTCACCAGGCTTTGGAACTCATTGGTGTGCTCTGCTACTGAAGTTTCACTCCTTAACTTCAAGTTCACCAAACGCTTCATTATTAAGGCTTTATTCCGAGTTGTCTTGGCCTGGTACATGTTTTCCAACTTTATCCACATTTCATAAGTATCTATATTTTGTGCTACGTGATGGAAGACACTGTGGCTGATCCACTGCCTAATCTGACACAGAGTTCTATTATTGAGTTTATTCTAGTCAATCTCTTTAACATAATCTGATCTCACTCCATTCACCTCGATTATATCGAATAGATCTATGCAGTGAAAATAATCTATCATTCTAGGCCTCCAGATGGAGTAATTGGTCATTGTCAGCTTGATCATAGCACCATAAAAAGAATCTTCCATTTTCATTTTAAGTTTAAAGTTTAAAATAAAAATAGAACAAAATCAGAGCTAATTTTTACAAATCAGAGGTCATTGTTACGTCCGGAACAGTTGAAAATGGTGGATTTGACTATTTGTTGGTCCAAATCCGACTCAGAGGGCGATTTGTAAATTTTTAAAATTTCAGATACTTCAGGGGGCTCAATGAAATTTATCAGGTATGCTAATGTGTATGACATGTGTCAAGCTGACATGGAAAAATGGGACCAAAATGTTGATGTGGCTGACACGTGGAAGATGGTATGACTGACACGTGAAAGACGGTGTGGCTGACACATGGCAGATGTCGTGGCTGCTGGTTGGGACCGAAATACTAATGTGGCTGATGATATGGTGACATGTGGCGATGATGTGTTGCTGACTCGGCACTGGCGTGGCTGCTGACTCGACGTTGATGTGGCTGATGACGTGGTCGTCTTCAACCTTCAGCTGGCGTGTGTGTCGTGTGATGCGCGTGGGCGCACGTGGTTCGGCTACTGGACGGCGTGTGCAGCACGTGAAGGCGACTCCTATCTCAGTTTTATCGCCAGAAAATACAATTGTGCTCGTCTCGATGTGAACAAGCTGATGGTATGCTCAAAACTAATTTTTGCCAACTTTCCCGAAACTCGAATTTTCCGAACCGAGTTCTGTTCTTCAGTTTTATGACTCTAACGTATAACCAAAGCTACTGATACCACTTGTTGTGATGAAAAATTAAATTCTATTACTACAAAAACAGAATTTATAAGCGTTTGAAACTCTACTAAAAAACTTCACTCTCTATACTCTCTAAACTTTCTTTCCTTCAATCTTATTATTTTGGGATGGTTTGAGCTCTCAAATGAGTTCTCTATTTATAGCAAAATTCTGGCTCAAATTGTCAACAAATGAATAGTTCACACCTAAAGTTATTTTGGTCATTTTTGATGGTTGCACCAAAACTTTGAAAATGGTGGCAATGATGAGAATCAACCTTTGACAATAGTGGGCAAAAATGGAAGGCAGATGGATACTTCAAAAAATACATGTTTGAACTCAAGAATATTTGACACCTTTCGGTACCCTCTGCATCAAGATAGATGTGATTTTACTTTTCCTAGAAGGGTCTTGTTCCAGCGGTTTTGCTGACATGGAAAAATGGGACCAAATTGTTGACGTGGCTGACACGTGGAAGATGGTGTGGCTGACACGTGGAAGATGGTATGGCTGACACGTGAAAGATGGCGTGGCTGACACGCGGGAGATGTCGTGGCTGCTGGTTGGGACCGAAATATTGATGTGGCTGATGATATGGTGACACGTGGCGATGATGTGTTTGCTGACTCGGCATTGGCATGGCTACTGACTCGACGCTGATGTGATTGATGATGTGGTCGTCTTCAACCTTCAGCTGGCGTGTGTGTCGTATGATGCGCGTGGGCGCACGTGGTTCGACTACTGGACGGCGCGTGCAGCGCGTGAAGGCGACTCATATCTTAGTTTTATCGCCAGAAAATACCATTGTGCTTGTCTCGATGTGAACAAGCTGATGGTATGCTCAAAATTGATTTTTGCCAACTTTCCCGAAACTCGAATTTTCCGAACCGAGTTCCGTTCTTCAGTTTTATGACTCTAATGTATAACCAAAGCTACTGATACCACTTGTTATGATGAAAAATTGAATTCTATTACTACAAAAATAGAATTTATAAGCGTTTGAAACTCTACAAAAAAACTTCACTCTCTATACTTTCTAAACTTTCTTTCCATCAACCTTAATATTTTGGGATGGTTTGAGCTCTCAAATGAGCTCTCTATTTATAGCAAAATTCTGGCTCAAATTGTCAATAAATGAATAGTTCACACCTAAAGTTATTTTGGTCATTTTTGATGGTTGCACCAAAACTTTGAAAATGGTGGCAATGATGAGAATCAACCTTTGACAATAGTGGGAAAAAATGGAAGGCAGATGGATACTTCAAAAAATACATGTTTGAACTCAAGAATATTTGACATTTTTCGGTACCATTTGCATCAAGATAGATGTGATTTTACTTTTCCTATAAGGGTCTTGTTCCAGCGGTTTTGCTGACATGGAAAAATGGGACCAAAATGTTGACGTGGCTGACACGTGGAAGATGGTATGGCTGACACGTGAAAGATGGCGTGGCTGACACGCGGCAGATGTCGTGGCTGCTGGTTGGGACCGAAATATTGATGTGGCTGATGATATGGTGACACGTGGCGATGATGTGTTTGCTGACTCGGCACTGGCGTGGCTGCTGACTCGACGCTGATGTGGCTGATGACGTGGTCGTCTTCAACCTTCAGCTGGCATGTGTGTTGTGTGATGCGTGTGGGCGCACGTGGTTCGACTACTAGACGGCGCGTGAAGGCGACTCATATCTCAGTTTTATCGCCAGAAAATATCATTATGCTCATCTCGATGTAAACAAGCTGATGGTATGCTCAAAACTGATTTTTGCCAACTTTCCTGAAACTCGAATTTTCCGAACCGAGTTCCGTTCTTCAGTTTTATGACTCTGATGTATAACCAAAGCTACTGATACCATTTGTTGTGATGAAAAATTGAATTCTATTATTACAAAAATAGAATTTATAAGCGTTTGAAACTCTACAAAAAAACTTCACTCTTTATACTTTCTAAACTTTCTTTCCTTCAACCTTAATATTTTGGGATGGTTTGAGCTCTCAAATGAGTTCTCTATTTATAGCAAAATTCTGGCTCAAACTGTCAACAAATGAATAGTTCACACCTAAAGTTATTTTGGTCATTTTTGATGGTTGCACCAAAACTTTGAAAATGGTGGCAATGATGAGAATCAACCTTTGACAATAGTGGGCAAAAATGGAAGGCAGATGGATACTTCAAAAAATACATGTTTGAACTCAAGAATATTTGACACCTTTCGGTACCCTTTGCATCAAGATAGATGTGATTTTACTTTTCCTAGAAGGGTCTTGTTCTAGCGGTTTTGCTGAACGTATTTTTTGTACCAAAAAAACACTAGAGGAAACACACGCTTGGGATATAAAATAATAATAATTTTTTAAACAAAAAGGAGGAATATTTGAACAAAACACATTGGTATTTTTATTTATAAATTACAATATACTTGAACAGATTTTTTTTATATAACAAATTTGGAATCGGTATTGAATTGATTTTTTTTTATAAATTATGAACAATAGATATTGAATAATAATTTATATGAAACCGAATCTTAATCGTGCATGACTAAGATAGCTCGGCCCAATATTGAATTCAAATTTAAAGATTATAAAATTCACATTAAGAGAGAATTCTGGTGGCTAAGCATGGAAGGCCAGGAAACGCGTTATGCTTAAACGAAGCACACTGAGAAAGAGACCATAGGATTTCTGTGTGTCAACTATGTCTATATGGTAGTACAATTTTCCTTATGAACACAAATATGGGAAGATTCAAAAAAGAATCTCAACTCTTTCCATTTTTAGTCAATGAGAAAATAAAACAACCAGCTGTGATACCAAAATTATAACATATTGAATGGAGTTTTAAATTATCAATTCCTTTTATATTTGCCTCCGAATTTGATTCAAAATATAATTCATTAATTACTTCTATAAAAAAAAAAAATTATCTCTCTAGGGATTAGCTAACGAGCAATGATATGTCTACAAAAATATCACAAAACCACTAAAAAAACAAATAATATTTAACTAGAAAACAAATAATTTTATTTGTCTTTTAATATTTTTGTGTTATTTTTTGTCCTAACTTTTGTGGATCTATCATTTTTGTTTGCTAATTTGATGGACAAAGTAAAGTGAAAAAAAATGAAAAAAGAGAAAGAGAAGAGAAAGAGAGATTTATGTAGAGTTTGGTGAACTTATAAACTAATGTATAAACTAGAGTTTAAACGCTACATCAAACACATAATTAACGTTAGTTTATAATCTCATAACATGAATTATTTTTACATGTAATTAATCTATACTCTAATTTTTTGTTCCACGGTTTATAAACTATCATATATTCTAAACTCAGCATTAAAGTAAATTCTGGAATAAGATTCTACCACTAGTTGACAGAAGAGTTCACTATTCATCTTATGTGATGTGTGTATCTATAACAATACAGAGTTAGGATTAGAGATAGGCAAAAAATTCTATAGGGATGGGTCCGCAAGAGCGGTAATTTTAAGCTGAGTAAGGGTATAATTTTATATACTCGTTAGTTGGATTGATTAGGTACGTATATTGACATCCTCGTATTAATAAGGTAAAATCTTCTTGTGAATGAGGAATAAGTACGTTAGGATAAGGTATAAGTGAAATTTTTATATCGAATAATTGAGCAAGACAAATATGGATATTGACATCCTCATATCATACTCAGCTGTTGCCATCACAAGTTAGGATTTACCTACTTTTATATATATATTTTTCCAATAATCTATAATCACGGCATTATATTTGCACAACATAAGATCCGATCTTCAACACATTTGGAATGAGATAGAGTTGCAAAAGAAATTAAAAGAAACGATCGAACCAAGCCCTGTGGGTGCTTATTGTTCGAGACTATACAAGGATTTGTGTAACTGACACACATGGTTCAGCTTCTTCTCCTTGCTCTATATAGACAAGTTCTTTGAGAAACCAGTGTAAAAAAGACATTTTATTTTCTCACATCAAGGTATCTCGTGCTCCAGCTCAAGTTTAAGGTGACTGCTATAGCCAAAATCATATTTATAGTAGTAGATTTTACTATTGGGCTAAATGTCTTAATCATGAACTTGTGCAAATCCTTCAACTATCAATCTTGTCTGAAGTTATCTATATGGACGAGTACGGCACCAAGAGTAGGCTGTTTATGTCTAAACTCGATACTCATCTGAAATTTTTTATATTTTCATTTTTAAAAAATTAAAATATTTAACCCTTTTAACCATCCTAATAATAAAATCATGTCTTTACCTTTAGCGATATACAATTCCTTTCCTTGTGATTTTCAAAGTGACAGTGTGACTTTTTTATATTATTACCTCCTTTCAAATGATAATCTTCCAAGGAATCTTCGCCGTTAGATTGCATATCAAAAGGAAAAATGCAAACTCATTTCATACGGTAATGAAACTTACGGTAAGCCGGTGGAGCGTAGCGGGGTGCGTTGGAATTATTATGATTACAAGTGGCCGGAGTAACCATAATTCCATACGGTAATAAAACTTGCGTGCAATCATACTATCACAACCCCTTTCCTAGAGCGGACCCAACCTTAGAGAAAGGGGTTCGCAAACTTCTTTAATTCGAGTATTCTATATGTCATACAAATCAAACAAATATGCACAAATAATACATCTTAAATTATAAATTTAGCAAATCTCTGAATATCTCTCTAATATTATGGTTTACAACACAAGTCTTAAAAATATGAAAAATATTACTTAAATGTCTGGACCCAACCCGAAAAGCGACTGTGGCACGTGGATCAAATTCCGGTACTGCTACTGCTGTACTGGCGAAATACCTGTGATGTTTGGGAAAAATGGGGTGAGCTTAAAGAGCTCAGTAAGTAAAGCACTCATTGTTGCCAATCCGCATCCGGTATAATAGTGAATTGAAACCAATGGGAGAGTACCTCATCACAACTCTTAAGGTTTCCCGCCATATCAACTCGCATATATGTGTAAGTGGGTTCAAACCAATAGGAGAGTACATCATCACAACTCCCAAGGTTTTCCATCATATCATCCCGTAAAATATCTAATCACATTTCATCTCATCTCCAGCCACTATTATACAAAACCCAGCAGCATAACATAACAGCACACATCATCCAATACAATCACATCTCATAGTCAATTCATCAATCTCATCTCAACAATCATGAATTTATATTTCTCATAGTTTCAATATCTAAATATAATATCTCCACAATATATATATATATACACACACCAATATATATATAGACTTTCACAACAACCATCAATCATCAATCAACAAACAATTATATTAAGGAAATCATCGTGCATTGTACTTACCTATATCTATGTAAAAGTCCTTAATATGTCCATATCCTTGCTAAGAATATGAAAAATATAAAATTATGATCAGACCCTTCAATTTTTCCAAAATTATGATTTTACCTGTAGGCACTGCATTTTTTGCATAAGACTCGATGATGAGTCTCGTATGGAGACACTACCTTTTAAGTCGCGGGAGTAGCAGGAAACGTATGCCGGAAGGGAAAATTCTGAAATTAATAGCTCGTCAATTTTTAACTCACTGGTTGTCCGCGGATTCGCTCAGTCGATTCTTGTTTTAAAAAAATTAAAAATCTTGGCCCAGAATCCACGCACCCATCCAAAACCCTAACCCTAGCTCACCATTATATAAGGACCCCTAAACTAAACCTAGTTTTTGGCTTCAGCCCATGGGAGCTCACTTCCCACTCCCCACAATTTTCCCCATTCTCTCTAAAAAAAAAACCCTAAGCCTCTCTCTTCTCTCTCCCTCCTCACTCCTGACACGGCAAAGAAAACTACTAAGTCCACGGACTGCCCCTCACACAGAAAAACCTTCGACACTCAGAGCCCTTCTCGGCAACAACAAGCACAAACAAACCACCCCTTCACTGCCACAAACGAAACCCTAAAACGTACACAAGCAGCCCTTAACGCCATAACCCCCCTGCCAGCCTGCCAACAATTCCGATTCCGATTAGAGACCATAGATGAGCAGGAAGAGGGACGTCCCCCGGAAGATGATTAGGGAATCTATGGTCTCTATCATCCTATCAAAACTAGCCCCCACCAATTCCGATTCCCTAATCATCTTCCGGGGGACGTCCCTCTTCCTGCTCTCCCACCTGTAATGAACGACCACTCACAAAGTAAAGGAAGAACCCTAAAAGCTGGACGACTCACACCTAGAAAAACCATGACCGAAACTATCCTAACGAGACCTCTCTCTCACTCGGCTCTCCCTCACGGCACAAACACAAAAATAAACCTTAAGCCATCATCCTCTCCTTTTTTGGCAAAAATGACTTCAGAAAGGACCACTCAGTCCCGATCAAAAGGATCACCGTAAAGAGTAAAACGACACGAATAAATTGGAATATGTAAAACGAGACGTCCCATCCGTGCGACGTCCCCGTGGCTTTCACGTAATGCTTATCCTCCGCGGCGCAAATCAAATTCAAAGCTTTCATAAAGAGCAATATCGCCATTACTAAATGAATGCGATGAACAGATCGCTTGTTTGTCATACAAATGTAGATCCAGATTCTGAAGAATTCGATATACATAACTGAGAAAAAGAAAAACAATGAAGGTAATTGAGTTAGACCGACGGAGAGAAAATCTTGTGAACCGTCCCGGTCTAAATTGTAGAGTTCGGTTCGGACGTCCATTGAGACTTGAGTCTCTGGCGCGTAATTAGCGAAGAAGAGAGAGTATTCATGGGAGCGGTGACGGGATACGATGGTTTGAAGCGAGAGAGCGGCGACGGAGAAAGGTTGCGGAAGTTGAATAAGCAGAGAATGTAGTGAAAATCGAAAGTTAGGTTTTGGTATGGGGAATGTATTGAGTTATCACTTAGAGAAGGTGAAGAGAAGTGATGTTGATGCGTTTAGGTATTTTAGAAAAGATAAGGAAGTTATTGATGTTGATAATGAACAAGAAAATGAGGAAATGATATCTGATGATTCGAGTGTAGAAGAAATTGAGGATATTGAAGATGGGAGAGAATGGAGGTCTGTTGTGTTTGATCAAAGACAGCAAGGGAGTGATACGAATGAAAAACTTGTGGTTGATGTGCGGCCTTCATCGTCTTCAGTGGTTACAGATACAAATAATGGAGATGTTTTGAGAGTATAGAATGTAGAGAAGATGATTGATTCATTGTCAATGAATGGAGAGATGACAATTGAGGTGTATAAAAAGTTGTTGCAGAGTATGCAGGAGAGGGGTTATAAGTTGAGGGAAATAGGGTTTGAGATTGACTTAAATGAGAAGCGTACAGTCCTTAAAATGCCTTAAAACAGTAAGCCAAGACCACAGAAAAATATTAAGAAAACATAGAAAACAGCAAGCGGAAATAGTGAACCAGCAAACCAGTGAAAACAGCAAAAACGCAACCCTTCCGGCGACGTCCCAACGCACTCTCGAGAAGCGACTTAAAAGGTAAGACCTGAGGGCACCCTTTGTTATATTTTTATTTTGTCGTCCTGGAAACAGTATGCTTGGTTGGACGTTGAATACGTCCAACCGGGTATGCAAAGTCCTACATTGAAAACGGCCAAATTCTTTGGTCACATATTTATTATTCCGCATTTATTTTGTAGTATTAGCATTTTATTATTTCGTATTTAATTTATGTTTATTGTTGTTTTATTGTTCCATATTTTTGTTTTGTGTTATTTATCTTCCTTGTTATTTCGCACATTGTCTCTTCGGTTATTTATTGTCATATGCATATCATATTTCATGTATGTCAAATTGGGTTAATTATTGCATTATGTTGATGCTTGCATGTTATCCCTTGTGGTATATAGGATGGAAACCCAGACATAAATTCCGTAGCCGAATCCGAATGGACGGTAATGCGGTCTGTACTTGGGATACAACTCCACGTACCACTCGAGAAATACTCACATAAGCCTGATCAACTTCCTTTTATTTGCTATATACTCATTGACGTTTTTGCCTTTGATTATTTATTATTTTCCATTTCCGCATCTTGTACTCTTTAATGTAACATGCTTCCATTGTTTCCATTAATGTTTATGGGTATGCAAACTTGTATGTCATTTGAATTATTTTGCATGTACTGCATAAGGCTTGGTTATACTATTGCATAAATTATTTCATTACAAGTGGCATAAGTAATGGACCATTCCGACCCAACGGTTTGAGGTCTTCCCTTGCGAGGGGTGAGTGCGGCCTTAAATCACATTTTCCCGGTTCACACCGGGTGGCGACTCCATGTTATATCTCCGGTTTAGTTCCCTGCAGACTATTCCGTACTCCCAACTAGGCCGCGAGCCTAGAACAGTGTCGTCAACATCTGTGTCCTACATTACCCATAAACTTTCTAAATTTCCATTTTAGCCCCTAAACTTTCCTATTATGTCCATATAGTCCTAAATATCTCAATATTACTTATTAACCCCTGAAAAATAGAATTTATAGATTTACCCTCTTAATCATGCAAATATACAATTAAATCCAAAATTTTCAAATTCTAATATTTATACCCCCAAAACAGTAATAATCACGTACCGAGCTCCAACGATCTCCAAACCTCACAAAGAAGGAGCCGCTGGTTAACAAACGTGTCAAGGATTTCAGTGATAGTGGTGGTGAGGGCTGTTTTATGAAGCTAAGACTCTCACCCATTGTACTTAGGCATTGTTGCATCCATTGATGACAATATGGAACATCTGACTATTTAGTGCTGATAATCAATTGATTGCAATGTTGTTTGAGTTGCTAAAGCCTATTGTGGTGGCACCACTACAGCCATTACAGTGGCCTAATTGTTTACAAGCCCACAAGCATGTGCCTTGGCCATCAAGAACGCCATCATTAATGGAAATCCCATTAACATTATCAAGAAAAGCCAGTTTCCAACATTTCCAATGACATGATAATCGGTCGGAGCCACCCGAGTCCCATCAATACGTATGGTAATATCATTATCCTTACATTGGTCTTTAAACACAATATTATGTAGAAAATACATCATTTGTGGTACGTAAACGGTTACAGCCACAAGTTTTAGCTCATGCAGCAAGAAAAGATTGAGTTGAGTCAGTACTCCCATCAGGTTTGGCTCACAAGCTGAGCACATTGTAAGTAACTTAAATTTCTAGAGATGACCGAAAGAATATGATCAACAAAAGAAATAATAAATGAGAATTTAGCAATGTTGTTGATTTTGCCATTGGGTTCAAAACTAATTAATTTGGTGATAGAAATGAGAGAAATAGATTATAGAAGTTGAGTAGTTGAAGGTGTAATGGTTAGGGGTGGTTGGGAGTCTTTGTTTGGATGTAATGATTTGGAGATAAACAAACAAGTTTTGGTGGAGAAAATAAGGTAGGGTTGGTTATGTTTGATTAATATTGTAGGCACTGCATTTTTACGCATAAAACCCTATGATGAGTCTCATTTTGGAGACACTACCTTTTAAGTCACGGAGGTCACGGGAAACGGATATCGGAAGGGGGAATTCAGAATAAACAAGCTCACTGTCTTCGTTGGTGCTGCGTTCGTTGCTTCGTTCGAACGGGAAACAGATTGCGGGCGTTCGTTTAGCGTTCGAGGGAGCGTTCGAACGGTGTCGGTAATTCTGGTTTTGCTGCTAGCCTCACACCCAGCCCATAAAACAACACATCCCAAATTAAATAATTAAATATTAAATTAAATATTAAACATTAAATAAAACATTTAAATCATTTACCAATAAATATTAAACAAAAATAAAATCATGCCTAATAAAATAAATCTCAATATATTATATACTAAAACTAAAAATAAGATTTGCCTAATTAAAATCAATCTTAACCAATTAAAGCCAATCATATATTTGACTTCCTAATTCAATAAGATATCCACCAATTTAAAAGTATTGACTTCCTAATCTAAACCAAATTTGTCCCCCCTCAATCTTGACTTTCCTTGCTAAACACTAAATCATATCCTAATTTAATGCACAAATCCCTTCCCTTGTCAACCCTAGCCATTCTCTATATAAACAACCCCTAACCAAGGCCATCCTCTCCGTCACACAACACAATCACACCCCAACTCCCTCGAAATCTCTCTAGACTCTCTCTACACACCCAAACCCATCCAAGAGAAAACACTTCATACACACACAAAAAGAAAACAAAGAAACCACCACAAGACCACCCTCCATAGCCGAACCCAAACTCACCCATAGCCGAATTCTAAAACACGCCAAAACAACCTCCTAGATTACCTTAAAACAGTAGCCCAAAATCCTTAAAAAACAGTAACTTGGAAAACTACATAGATAACCTTAAAAATAATCACTTTTAATTGCACTAAGAACCCACACAACTTGGAATAGTTCTTTGAAAACATTGAAACAGGTAGCCCGTGCAGTGAGCAGCAAAACGGGAGCCGAATAGGAGTAGAACGGAGTTCGAATCGTAAGCAAAGCAGCGAAACAGTGAGCTAGGACGTTGAACCAGCGGACCAGAAAAAGTTGCGGAGCTTTACCCCCCTTTTGATCTTCGTGGAACGTGAGTCCGAGAGACGGCTTAAAAGGTTAGACCTAAGGGTATCTTTCACACTTATTCTCATTTTACTTTCTGGTCATATTTTGATTATATTTTCTGTATTGTGGTATCTGTTGTGTGTATGATGTATGTTGTGGGTATTGGATGAATGAGAGATGTGTCAACTCTCGCGGTATATCGGATGGAAACCCGGACATAAATTTCATAGCCGATTCCGAATGGATGGTAATATGATCTGTACTCGGGCCACAACTCCACGTACCGCTTGAGTAAACGGCACCATCTCTCTTTCGTTGTGTTGCTTTTTGTTTATTTAGTTTTCTCTTGAATTCAATATATTGTCTATTTTTGTATGATTCAACCAAGCGCATGGGCTTAGTGAGTTAGTCCAAAGGTCCTCCACTTGTGAGAAAAAGAGCCGAAAAGGCCACCTTCGTGACACTACTTCGCCGCGCCGGTTGATGTATGTTCGGTTGGACGCAAGATACGTTCAATCGAGCATACTTAGTTTGATATTATTATCTTCATTTTCGTATGTATAAGTCGATCGAGCGCATGGGCTTAGTAAGTGTGTTGTGAGATCCCCTATGGGGAGGGGCTAAAAGCCTTTTACCACGATGCTTTGCCGCGCCGGTTGACGTGTGTTCGGATTGGATGTAAGATGCGTTCAATCGGGCATACTCGGTTGATATGATTGGTTCTATTCTTGCATGTGTGATATGACGCGCATGGGCTTAGCATGTTGGTCTAAAGGTCCCTCTTTGAGAGATCAAGAGCCCCAAAAGGTCACCTTTACGGCAGTGCTTCGCCGCGCCCTTTTATTTTCTGTTTATGTATTGCATCAGGTCCGTGTCCGTTCGAACGCGTTCACGAACGCAATTCGAACGCGCATGTGTTTTTTGCCTTATTATGTGTCAGGTCTCGTATCCGTTCGAACGCGTTAACAAACGCCATACGAACGTGAGCTTTCTGTCTCATCTCCGTTCGAACGCGTTTACGAACGCTACCCGAACGTGAGCATTCTGTTTCATTTCCGTTCGAACGCGTTTACGAACGCTACTCGAACGTGAGCATTCTGTTTCATTTCCGTTCGAACGCGTTTACGAACGCTACACGAACGCACACACACTGAACTGAGTCTGTCTTATTATATTCATGCATACTTGCCTATTAGTTGATCTTTTCTATGCAAATGTGTCACAATTCGCATGCTTATGTCATGATAACATTTGAGCATTATTTCTTGCGGTATATCGGATGGAAACCCAGACGTAAATTCCGTAGCCGATTCCGAATGGACGGTAGTGCGGTCTGTACTTGGGCTACAATTCCACGTACCACTTGAAAAGTGCCCATATGTGTGCTTGTATGCTTACCATGTGTGCTTGTATGGTTAATATGTGCGCTTGTGTGTTTTCCTGAATGTGATATACAAGTAAAGTTGTATGCTAGTTGCTATCTTGATATATGTTTAGCATGCAAATTTAAATGTAAGATATATGTGAAATGCGTACATGAGTTTTATTTTACACATGAGAATTTAGAAGCATGATACTATTGGAAATAAGTGTTACTTAAGCTTAGTTAAATTATTACATGAATCCTTTCATTACAAGTGACATAAGTAAGGGACCATTCCGAACCCAACGGTTTGAGGTCTTCCCTTGCGAGGGGTGAGTGCGGCCTTAAATCTTTGTCCCGGTTCACACCGGGTGGCGACTCCATGTTATGTAATCCTTCCCACCTAGGCCGCGAGCCTAGGAACGGCGTCGCCCAGATTCCTGTGTCCCACAGTCTGGCGACTCCACTGGGGATAGAGAATCGGCCCCGAATATTGTCTTGTAATGATTGGATTTATGTTTTAATTGACCGTGTTTATAGTGGATAAAGTGAGGGTTTAATCAAAGGCATTTTTAGGCTAGGTAATGGTTTGGTGTCTTCCTTCATTCACTACCTTTCTAGAAGGAAAAGCTGTGAAGGCACCTAGATAGCCATCTACTGTTAGCCTATTGTGATGGACTAATTTGGAGGACTCGTTGTTTATTCCTGACAACAAGCGATAAGAGCCTAAGAGGCTTGGGTATTTAAGTGAGCCTCGCTCCACCTTCCCTCTGGGGGATCTACAAAACGGGAAATCCATTTGACAGTCCGTCACACACCATAGCTCATTGGCACGTACCTTAGTGTATAAAAATGGTGCGCTCACTTGGTTGCTCGAACCCTTGAGTGGGGAGACCTAGTTGTGGGCCATCCTTCGCCGGTGAGAGCCTTTGTCTATACTCTTACTAACCCACCTATAGACCGGGTTGGCTAAAGTAACAATTATTTCCTTGAGTATGTGCTTGTGGACCATCCTCATTTGGATGCAGTTGGACTATTGTCAGAAATGCGGGCTTGCGGGCCATTTAAACTGGGGCAAGTTCGCACCTTATGACTATTAGGCCAAAAGCTTCTGAAATGTTGATGGGCCACTTTGTAAAAATTATTATGTCATGTTTGCATCATCTTTCTTGTGTTTGGGAACATCGTTGTTTGGATCCATTTGGACCATTTATCATGGGATATGGGCTTGTTGGGCCATTTAAACTGGGACAAGAACATATCTTATGACGATTGGGCCAAAAGGCTTCTAAATAACAATGGGCCATTTTATGACGGTGTTCGGAATTTTATCATTTGGATTTAGTTGGGCTCTTAATTTGCCATAAGACATGAACTCGTTAGGCCACTTAAACTGGGACGGGTTCACTCTTATGACAATTGTCCCAAAAGCTTCTAAAATGATAATAGGCCGATTTGTTTGAGAATTTTGTTTGATTTAATATATGTTATATACTTCTTATGCACATCATGCATACATACATCATGTTAACCCTTGTGTTCTAAAAGCCATCATAGATTCCCGTTGGGTTAGAAAAAAGGGAAGACTCACCAAAATACCGAGAACAGACATGAGTGAATCAGATACTGAGGTATCCCGGATAGATCAGTTGGAAAGTGGCTTCGCCAAGATTACTGAACAGTTGCAAGCCTTGACTACTGCCATGACAAATATGGCTGTGCCCCGTGCTGGGGAGAATTCTGAGAATGTAAGGCGCGAGAAGCCTCCGAATGGGTTGGGGATGATATCCCCGCTTTTGATGATGATAATGCAGAGTATGCAACAGACAGAGTGATTGGGTCCCAGGCAGAATTTCAGAAGCTTCGGGATCAGGTTGAAACAGTTACCCGTAAGAATGAGGGTAAGAATGAGGATTTGCTAGACTATGAGACAATGAAGTTTGAGGAGCAGTTGCCAGCGCAGTTTAAGATGCCGGATCTGGCTAAGTTCAATGGGAATGGAGATCCGAGGGTGCATCTCCGTCAGTATGTGTCTGTTATGAGTTCAGTGGCCTATCACAGCGCCAAGTCCAAAAGATGTTTGGGATGTCACTCAAGGGGGCACCTGTGGTTTGGTATCATAGCCTTGAAAAGAAGGTTAAGGAAGATTGGAAGGAACTAGCTGACGCTTTTCTGAAGCAGTATGTTACAGACTTGGAGATCGACTTGTCACTCCGTGATTTGGAGAACACTAAGCAGAAGCCGGAAGAAAGCTTCAAGGAGTATGTAGACCGCTGGAGAAGCCAGCTTCTGAAAATGCAGACTCGGCCCTCTGAGAAGGACCAAATCAAAATGATCATCAAGGGCACCAAGCCCTCTATTTATAGTAAGCTGAGGAGGATGACTTCGATGATTTCCGATTTTCGACAGTTGAGGGAAACTGTCATGGATATTGAGGAAGAGGAGGCTGAAAACAGAAAGTCCTATGGCCAGAATAGGCGGACTTTTGGGGGGTATTCTGAGACCAAGCCCGCTACTGCCGAGGTCGCTACCGTCAAGAACCGGCATTTCTCTAACCTGGGGAAGCCGTTATCTAAGGTACTTGAGAAGTTGAAGGGACAAGGACTCCTAAAACCCTTAGAGTCTAAACCACTTCCAGATCCTATCCCACCCAACCTTAACCTAAGCTTGTATTGTCACTTCCATCAAAGGAGAGGCCACGAAACTGACAGCTGCACCCGCCTTAGGCATGAAATCCAAAACCTCATTGATGCTCACAAAATACCTGACCCAGAAAGAGAACAACCCAACGCATACAGAAATCCCCTACCCAACTACATGATCAACTCCGGCCTACCCGAAACCCTTGTCCTTCAAACTCTCAACCACTCAGCTTCATCCATAGGAGTATGGAATGACAACGGTGGAGAACCATAGGCCAAGAAAGAAGGCAATATTGCGAATGATGAAATCATCCCTCCTAGTTTATTTGATCATGCATTTTAATATAGACATTGACTTGGTCTACATGTTCGAATCATTTTCTTTAAATAATAATAAAGACATTATTTCGCTGAATCTCTTCTACAATATGAGTATATTTGAGAAAAACATTCAACATTGGCACTATGAAATCCAGTGATGTTTAGAACACGGGAAATCTTCGGGAACAACAACAGTACAGTCAGTTTCAGAAATGAATCAGTATCAGTTTGGGGATAAGTCCCAGGGCCGAGGCCCGCATCAGTATCAGCTTGGGGGCGAGGCCCACATCAGTTCAGTATCAGTATCAGTCTGGGGGCGAGGCCCATATCAGTCTCAGTCTGGGGGCGAGGCCCATATCAGTCTCGGTCTGGGGGCGAAGCCCATGTCAGCATCAGCTCTGCCGGGTATGGCATTCTGGGGGGCGAGGCCCACACTGGTTCAGTATTAGTTCTGCCGGGTATAGTACTCTTGGGGCGGCCCACATCATTATCAGCAACGGTTCGAAATGGACCATCATCTCATCACTTGCCAAAAATGGCACTCCGAAATTGAAGCACTGTTCAGAAATGGACCAAGGAAGGCCTAACCCATCGGAATATAATACATATACATGCATACATGCATACATACCACATACATGCAATGTTTGTTTCGTGTTCGCAGGTTTATAACAGCAAAGACCATCTCATCAAGTAACGGTTCAAAAATGAGCCACAATCTCGTACAACACAGTTCAGAAAATGGCACTCCAAAATGGAGCACTTACAACAAGACGCCGGAAATGGCACTCCAAAATGGAGCACTTACAACAGACGCCGGAAATGGCACTCCAAAATGGAGCACTTACAACAGACGCCGGAAATGGCACTCCAAAATGGAGCACTTACAACAGACGCCGGAAATGGCACTCCAAAATGGAGCACTTACAACAGATGCCGAAAATGGCGTTCCAAAATGGAACACACACACAAATGCCGGAAATGGCGCTCCAAAATGGAGCCACTCACAACAGAGGCCGAAAATGGCGTTCCAAAATGGAACACACACGGCAGATGCCGAAAATGACGTTCCAAAATGGAACACACACAGCAGATGCCGAAAATGGCGTTCCAAAATGGAACACACACAACAAATGCCGGAAATGGCGCTCCAAAATGGAGCACATACACGAAAGATGCCGAAGATGGCGCTCTAAAAATAGAGCACGGTTCGGGAATGAACCAGGGGTCGCAGCACCTCACCACCCAAATCAACTCAACACCTGGTAAGTCAAGTGACAGCTGGCGAGCCAGGTAAGTAGAAATGCATTGCATAACTTTGATAGGATTGTCACTGTTGCACATTACACAAGTCCCATCAAAGTGGGGCGACTGTAGGCACTGCATTTTTACGCATAAAACCCTATGATGAGTCTCATTTTGGAGACACTACCTTTTAAGTCACGGAGGTCACGGGAAACGGATATCGGAAGGGGGAATTCAGAATAACAAGCTCACTGTCTTCGTTGGTGCTGCGTTCGTTGCTTCGTTCGAACGGGAAACAGATTGCGGGCGTTCGTTTAGCGTTCGAGGGAGCGTTCGAACGGTGTCGGTAATTCTGGTTTTGCTGCTAGCCTCACACCCAGCCCATAAAACACATCCCAAATTAAATAATTAAATATTAAATTAAATATTAAACATTAAATAAAACATTTAAATCATTTACCAATTAAATATTAAACATAAAATAAAATCATGCCTAATATAAATGAATCAAATATATTATATACTAAAACTAAAAATAAGATTTGCCTAATTAAAATCAATCTTAACCAATTAAAGCCAATCATATATTTGACTTCCTAATTAATAAGATATCCACCAATTTAAAAGTATTGACTTCCTAATCTAAACCAAATTTGTCCCCCCTCAATCTTTGACTTTCCTTGCTAAACACTAAATCATATCCTAATTTAATGCACAAATCCCTTCCCTTGTCAACCCTAGCCATTCTCTATATAAACAACCCCTAACCAGGCCATCATCTCCGTCACACAACACAATCACACCCCCAACTCCCTCGAAATCTCTCTAGACTCTCTCTACACACCCAAAACACATCCAAGAGAAAACACTTCATACACACACAAAAAGAAAACAAAGAAACCACCACAAGACCACCCTCCATAGCCGAACCCAAACTCACCCATAGCCGAATTCTAAAACACGCCAAAACAACCTCCTAGATTACCTTAAAACAGTAGCCCAAAATCCTTAAAAAACAGTAACTTGGAAAACTACATAGATAACCTTAAAAATAATCACTTTTAATTGCACTAAGAACCACACAACTTGGAATAGTTCTTTGAAAACATTGAAACAGGTAGCCCGTGCAGTGAGCAGCAAAACGGGAGCCGAATAGGAGTAGAACGGAGTTCGAATCGTAAGCAAAAAGCGAAACAGTGAGCTAGGACGTTGAACCAGCGGACCAGAAAAAGTGCGGAGCTTTACCCCCCTTTTGATCTTCGTGGAACGTGAGTCCGAGAGACGGCTTAAAAGGTTAGACCTGAGGGTATCTTTCACACTTATTCTCATTTTACTTTCTGGTCATTTATTTTGATTATATTTTCTGTATTTTTGTGGTTCTGTTGTGTGTATGATGTATGTTGTGGGTATTGGATGAATGAGAGATGTGTCAACTCTCGCGGTATATCGGATGGAAACCCGGACATAAATTTCATAGCCGATTCCGAATGGACGGTAATATGATCTGTACTCGGGCCACAACTCCACGTACCGCTTGAGTAAACGGCACCATCTCTCTTTCGTTGTGTTGCTTTTTGTTTATTTAGTTTTCTCTTGAATTCAATATATTGTCTATTTTTGTATGATTCAACCAAGCGCATGGGCTTAGTGAGTTAGTCCAAAGGTCCTCCACTTGTGAGACAAAGAGCCGAAAAGGCCACCTTCGTGACACTACTTCGCCGCGCCGGTTGATGTATGTTCGGTTGGACGCAAGATACGTTCAATCGAGCATACTTAGTTTGATATTATTATCTTCATTTTCGTATGTATAAGTCGATCGAGCGCATGGGCTTAGTAAGTGTGTTGTGAGATCCCCTATGGGGAGGGGCTAAAAGCCCTTTACCACGATGCTTTGCCGCGCCGGTTGACGTGTGTTCGGATTGGATGTAAGATGCGTTCAATCGGGCATACTCGGTTGATATGATTGGTTCTATTCTTGCATGTGTGATATGACGCGCATGGGCTTAGCATGTTGGTCTAAAGGTCCTCTCTTTGAGAGATCAAGAGCCCCAAAAGGTCACCTTTACGGCAGTGCTTCGTCGCGCCCTTTTATTTTCTGTTTATGTATTGCATCAGGTCCGTGTCCGTTCGAACGCGTTCACGAACGCTTCGAACGCGCATGTGTTTTTTGCCTTATTATGTGTCAGGTCTCGTATCCGTTCGAACGCGTTAACAAACGCCATACGAACGTGAGCTTTCTGTCTCATCTCCGTTCGAACGCGTTTACGAACGCTACCCGAACGTGAGCATTCTGTTTCATTTCCGTTCGAACGCGTTTACGAACGCTACTCGAACGTGAGCATTCTGTTTCATTTCCGTTCGAACGCGTTTACGAACGCTACACGAACGCACACACACTGAACTGAGTCTGTCTTATTATATTCATGCATAATTGCCTATTAGTTGATCTTTCTATGCAAATGTGTCACAATTCGCATGCTTATGTCATGATAACATTTGAGCATTATTTCTTGCGGTATATCGGATGGAAACCCAGACGTAAATTCCGTAGCCGATTCCGAATGGACGGTAGTGCGGTCTGTACTTGGGCTACAATTCCACGTACCACTTGAAAAGTGCCCATATGTGTGCTTGTATGCTTACCATGTGTGCTTGTATGGTTAATATGTGCGCTTGTGTGTTTTCCTGAATGTGATATACAAGTAAAGTTGTATGCTAGTTGCTATCTTGATATATGTTTAGCATGCAAATTTAAATGTAAGATATATGTGAAATGCGTACATGAGTTTTATTTTACACATGAGAATTTAGAAGCATGATACTATTGGAAATAAGTGTTACTTAAGCTTAGTTAAATTATTACATGAATCCTTTCATTACAAGTGACATAAGTAAGGGACCATTCCGAACCCAACGGTTTGAGGTCTTCCCTTGCGAGGGGTGAGTGCGGCCTTAAATCTTTGTCCCGGTTCACACCGGGTGGCGACTCCATGTTATGTAATCCTTCCCAACTAGGCCGCGAGCCTAGGAACGGCGTCGCCCAGATTCCTGTGTCCCACAATAATGCAATAATAATTATAAGGTGTGATATTACAATCTACCCACCTTACAAAAATTTCGTCCTCGAAATTTTTCAATCCTCAAATAGCTCTGGGAATTTCTCCCTCATATACTGTTCCACTTCCCAAGTCGCTTCCTAAATGTGATTATTAGACCACTTGACCTTTACAAGAGAAACACGTCTGGATCTCAACTCTTGAACATTTCGATCTATGATCTTCACAAGCTTTTCTTCATGTGTCAGATTCTCGCTCAACTCCACTAGTTGACTCTCCAAGATGTGAGAAGGGTCTGGTACATATTTCTTCAGCACGGATATATGAAATACTTTATGAATTCTTTCCAAAATCTCAAAATGACTATATAGCGCGGTGCCAACTTTCCCTTCCAACCAAATCTCAGTACTCTCTTTCAATGAGAAACTTTCAAGAAGACTTTATCCCCCACTTGGAATTCGAGGTCTTTTCTCCTTTTGTCGGCATAACTCTTTTTTCAAGTCCGTACCTCTAATAATCTAGCTCGGATCAGTCTGATCCTCTCATATGTCATAACAACCAAGTCCGTGTTGGGGTAAGCGCAGCGGAAGACGCGGTGGAAGGCAAAAATGGTTTTTTTAAACATTTTAAAATTTTTCCGAGTGAATTATTTAATATCAAATATTATTAATTCACTCAAAGTAGTTTAAATATATTATTTATTAATAATTAATAACATAATATAGTTCGTTACACGATGAATTATTTTACGAAAATATTTTTCGACAAATACTACGCGTAACGGGCAAATGGTCAAATTGGTTGACCAATCGCTGAGTCGGGCCAACCCGGTCACTCGGGCAATGATCGGTAAACTCTTGGGCTGTCTGTACAATGCCGAGTTTGCTGGTTTCACAGCTGTGATGCAGCTAGGGGTGGGCAACGGATCGGATCGAATCAGATCGGATCTGATTCTTTTATCCGATCGAGTTGAGAATAATGGGTGTGACGGATTTCGGATCGGATCAGATTTTATCCGATCCGATCCGATCCGATCGGTTTTTTTTTTAATTGATATGTAAAACGACGTCGTTTTTGAGTGTGAGAAACGACGTCGTTTTGCCTAATTGCTTTACTTCACATCTTCATTACTTCTTCGTCATTCAGTCTTAACTCTTAAGTCTTTATTCTTCATCTTCTTCTTCGATCTTCACTTGGTCTTGAATCACTTCACTCTTCGTCTTCGGTCTTCAGTTCGCCGTCGCCGTCGTCCGTCGAACAACTCAGAGAAAGTAAGTTCCCCCAAGTCTCAGCCTCTCTCCCCTGTCTCTGTCTTTTGGTCATTTTCCTTTAATTCAGCTCCTGCATTTCTTTTCAAAACCCTAGATTTCAAATCTAGGGTTTTGTTTGTTTTTCCATTTGTTGGTTAATGTTCGATCACGAATGTAATCGTCTAATCGACACCCTTCGACCTTCGTAGTTATTTTAGGTTAAGCTTTTATTTAATGTTTCGCAACAGTAAGGCACTTTACAAAAAAAAAAACTCGAGAACAAATTTGAACATGATTAATGTTTGATCACGAATGTAATCGTTTAATTGACACCTTTCTAGTTATTCAATTTTAAGATTTGGGAATCTGCCTACAAATCTGGAACATTTTTATCAATGTTTTGCACACCAGTAAGGCACTTTACAGCTCATTGTAAAAATTGAAAACAAGTGATGTTTCCTCTTATCATCTCTCTTATGAGAATATCTAGGGTGAAAATTCGTCAAGTTGAATCAAATTGAAGCTTAGTAGTGTTTTATTGGAAATTTGTTGTGGTATATTGACTTCATCAGAGTTGTGTAAAGTCATGCTGTCTGCTTTGTGCCGAATTTAAAGTCATGCTGTCTGATTTTGGTGAAGCAATATTGAAAATGTAGTGACTGATAATTAAGTTACAGAAAAAAGCTCCAGTAAATATATAATGAGGTATTATCTGCTGTACATATGTCCAGACTAGAAGTGCTTCTCTTTGCTTCACATATGCCCTTAAGTTACATTCACCTGATTGTGATAATAAATAAATAAAACAGTCATTTTAGTCACTAATGATTTTGATAAAATTTCAGTAGTTATGTGTCCATTAAGCATGCCTTAGAATATCTGAATATTATCTAAATGTCATGTTAATTTTCTAGGCATTCATGCATTTATTAATTCCTCACGTACAATTGCTTTTAAGAGAGGAGCATTCTGTCCATGGCTAAAGTTTTTGTTAATTGATGATATCTAGGATTATGTTGTCTATGTATCAGATTTTCACTCAATTTATATAGCTTTTATTTAGTACTTGATATATTCATCACTTTTTGGAATGGTGACTGAATATTCAATGTTAAGCTATTGGATGAAATGTATACCTAAGAATATTCTAACGTTAAGTCAGACTTCACTTGGACTTATCAAGACAAATGGATTTAGTTAATAACCATTTATCTTATCAGAAGTATTATGACAAGTCCTGCCATGAAAAAATAGGACTATGTTAATATGTGTGGCTAATATATTGGGAAAATTTATCATGTCTAAATTCTAATTGTCTATTTTATTTTTGTTGTAGATGAGTGGGTTTGAAAGCTCACCCTACAGTAGTGGGTCGGAATCAGATTCATTTGATGTATAATTAAGAGAACCAAGGAAACAGAAGAGAAAATTTCCCTCAAACTCCGAGAGACCGCCATTGTCAAAAAAAACATGATTCATCGCCATCAATCACATTAGTAGCAAATAAAATAAGAAATAAAAGATCTGAAGTGTGGAAAGTTTTCCGCATGTGTGAAGATAATCAAGATAGAGCTGAATGTATGTATTGTCAGAAGACTTATGCTTGTGGTTCGAAGGATCGGTCAACAACCAACTTGAAGAGGCATATGGAGGCCTGCAAATCATATCTGGCTTATTGTGAAGCACAAGTGTTTTGGTTGGGGTTGGTGGTGAAGAGGGAGGCACAAGTGGAAATCTCTCCGTGAGAGATGGTCATTTCAATCAAGCAGCATGTCGGAAAGCAACTATGAAGATGATCATTGTTGACGAGCTACCATTTAGCTTTATAGAGAAATAGGGTTTTCGACATTTCTGTAGTGTTGATGTCCCTCGTTTTGATGTCTCATCTCGTAGGACTATAACGAGGGATATCCTACAGTTGTTTACTGATGAAAAAGTGATGTTGAAGAGTATTTTATCTGCGGGTTATCAGAGAGTTAGTTTGACCACCGACATATGGACGTCAATTCAAAATATTAATTACATGGTTATCACTGGATATTTTATAGACAATGATTGGCAGTTGCATCGGCGAATCCTTAGCTTCTGTCCAATTAACAATCACAAATGAGACACTATCGGAAGGTTAATAGAGTCTTGTTTACAGCATTGGGGTATTGAGAGAATTTTTACTATAACTGTGGATAACGCCAGTGCCAATGCCGTAGCCATCCAACAGTTGGTGAGGAAGATGAAGACATGGAGGGGAGATGCATTGGTGCTTAATGGAGAGTATGTGCATATGCGGTGTTGTGCTCACATATTAAACTTAGTTGTGTCTGATGGTTTGAAACAAATGGATGACAACATTATAGCAATTCGAAATGCTGTTAAGTATGTGAGATCTTCTCCATCAAGATTGGAAGCATTTAAATCGGCGGTAGCACGTGAGAAGATTGAGAGCAAGGGCAGTGTCATCTTAGATGTTCCTACTAGGTGGAATTCCACCTACTTAATGTTGAATGCTGCATTAGACTTTCAGAAGGCCTTTGATCTAATGATTGATGATGATGGTCACTATGCTCCATATCTTAGAGATGATGAAAATGGGAGCAAAAGGGTTGGGCCTCCTACAGATATAGATTGGGAGAAAGCTCAATACTTTGCTGATTTTTTGGAGATTTTTTATGATGCAACGAATATGTTCAGTGCCTCATCCACCGTCACATCTTGTTTCACCTACAATGAGATTTGCAAGATTCATACAAGTTTGAAAAATCTGGCGCGTAATGAACATCCTCTTTTGCATGACATGACATTATCTATGAAGATGAAGTTTGATAAATATTGGGAGACCACTGCCAAAATCAATAAATTATTGATTGTGAGTACTATTCTTGATCCACGACGGAAGATGACATTTGCCTCTGTTTGCTTTGATATACTTTTTGATAATGATGATGTGAAGATATAGGAAATGAGAAAGTCTTCTAGAGATTTATTGAAGAGATTATACGATATGTATAATGATTGGTATGGCACAAATGGGTTGTTTGTTGACAGTGATGGATCAAGGGCTGGGGGTGTAACTGGTGTTGGTGGAGATGGGTCTAGTGCTACACAATCTCAGCCATTTGTTAGACCGCGAGTACAAGATAGAGTGCGTAAGCGCAATACAAACGTGCAACCTGATGATCCATTTCAAGTTTTTCAGACTAGTCATGCAATGCATCAAAAGGATAGTACTGAGTAGGGGTGTTCACGGGTCGGGTCGGGTCGGGTTTTTTGATATTTTTTTGACCCGATCGGGTCGAGTCTTTCGACCCGCGACCCGAAATTTGAGAAGTTGACCCGCGCGGGTCTGGTCGGGTCGGGTCAAAAAAACTGCGGGTCGGGTCGGGTCAACATAATATGCGGTAAATATAATATATATATATATTTTTTTGATACAAATTACACAAGGTAGTCAATAGCCGAATTGGTGAAGTGTCTGGCTTGATATCCTCCTAATCAAAAGTTCGAATCCCACCATAAATGTTTTATTTAAAGATTAAAATTTTCAAAATTTTCAAAATCATATCACGAAAAATATATATATTCTAATTGTAATATTACTTGCTTTGGTTCGGGTCGGGTCAGACCCGATTTTTCTGCCCGAAACCCGTGACCCGATCCGATATTTCGGGTCGGGTTCGGGTTGACCCGAAAATGAAATTTAAAATTAATAAACCCGACCGGGTCGGGTCGGGTCATTGCGGGTCGGGTCGGGTCGCGGGTTGACCCGACCCTATGAACACCCATAGTACTGAGGTTGAAATCTATTTAATGGAACCCTATGAGATTAGTCGTGACCCTAGCTTTAGTGTTCTGATGTGGTGGAAAACAAATACCGGTAAGTATCCAATTTTGGCTAGGATTGCTCGTGATATTTTTGCAATGCCGGTATCAACTGTGGCATCTGAATCAGCATTTAGTATGGGCGGTCGTGTTCTTGACAGTTTTCGTAGCTCATTAACTCCTGTTATGGTCGAGGCTCTAATATGCACTCAAAATTGGATACGGAATAGGCTTACAATTGACAAAACCAATGAAGTGGAAGCAATGTTATTGGAGGCAGAGTACTACGAAAAACTTGAGGAAGGAAAAACAAAATTATTAATTACTTAATTAGTTTTTTAATTTTTATAATGAATACCATTAAATGCAAACTTACTAACTGTGAATAATTTTTTATTTTATTTTATTTGAAGAATATCACAAGACACAAGTTACAATCTGAATCACAATCACCGGATCATGTCGTTGGCAACAGAGTTTGAGGCGAATTATCATTGAAGGTACAATTTTGACAAAGTTATGTTTTTCTTTGATTTTGAATAAACATTTACTAGCTTAAAAAATAGGGGAACTTAAAGAATTATTGAAGTAAGACCTTAGTAGCAAAGAAACAGTTTGTTCATTTATTAATTTCCATCTTTTGCAGGCTTGATGTTGTTGTGCTGCTGCCGTGCTGGAAGTGGAAGGACACCGGGGATACTGGATAGTATTGTGGATTGATATTGTGGTCATGTTGGTTGTGTTGTGTGTACTGTCACTACTGTTTAGTGAAAATTTTGGCTTTTGTAGTTTTGTTGATCTTGACATCTTGTGGTCTTGTTAACTACTATTTTATTTTTCTTCATCTTGTGGTCATGTTGTATTGTTGTTATTGTTATTGTTGTGTTTACTGTCAAAACCATATTATGCTGGCAGTTTGTGTGGTCATGTTGTTAAATGTTATTGTTATATTTTGTTCATCCTGCATTCTGTCTGTGACTTCATCTTACATTCTGTCTGTTGTAGTACCGATTCGGATCGGATCAGATCGGATTGATCCGATTCGATCCGATAATTATCGGATCGAATCAGATCGAGTTCGATTAGCTGATCCGATCCGATCGAATCATAAATTTCAACGAATTTCGGATCGGATCGAATTCGGATTCGGTTCGATCCGATCCGAATTCGATAATGCCCAGGCCTAGATGCAGCTAGCCCGTTTCGACGTGAATTTCATCGTTTTCTCGCATTTTCGCCCCAGAACAATTTTCGGAATCAATCCAACACCCAATACACATCCAAAATCATCCAAATAACATATTTTTACATGAAAAATATTATGTTTTAACACTTAAAACCATATCCGATTCATTTTAATTTTGTCCATTTTTCATGCATAAATTTATTTGTTCACAAATTTATCCAATTAATTTTACACCAAATTTAATCACCACAATATAAAGCTTCAAGAACAATTCCAGGCAATGTTTGAGTGACAACATCACTCTAGAATGGCAATTAAAATTTTGAGATTAATTCCCTAATTAATCTTAATGCACATGCTTTTAAAGAAAACTATTAAGGTTATATAAACAATCAACACCAAGTTTTTTTACATCACATATCCAAGATACATATATTATTAAGACATACATATATTATTAGACATGCAAAACACATATCCAATATATATTTTCATGCTCAAGAAACAAAAACTAAGAAATTAGAAATTGGAAACTTTTATTACCTTAATTCCAAGCTTCAATTTTCTTAATTTCTTCTCCTTTGGTGTTAATCAAATTGTTTAGAACCTTAATCTCTATTTTCTTTTGGTTTCTCAGCACATGAAAGTGGCTAAAACCTTGCAAAATGGAAACAAGTTCCATTTATATATTTTTCATCCATTTTCGAAAATTGGAGTATTTTTTTTAACCAAAAATAACAAATTATTATGGCTAAGATTTTACCACCAATTTGATCTTATCTAAATGAGATATTTATTTTGATATTTTTGTTAATAAATTTTCATGGAATAGCCAATTAAAATTGGCCATTAAAATAAGAATATTTCATGTAATTTTCTTAATCCAAAATAAATTAATTAACAAATTAATTTATTTATTTTATCTTATTAACAAAAAGACAAAATAAAAATATGGAAAAAAGATTCCAAGAATATTCTTCCATTTTATCATTATTAATAATTAATTAACAATTAATTAATTAATGATAATAATAAAATAAGTGTCAAAATCTAATTAGTCAATAATGTGTATCTAATCAAAATTATGTATTGTATACAAATACACATTATTTAATACGCATGTGTAAATTATGAATAATATGAATTATCCATGATTAATTGTCCAAGTGCTTAACGAATACACTTTATATTGTGAGACTCTCTAAGTTAAAGTTTATTTGTCACATAAACCATTTCCATGTCCGTAATTCGTCCACTCACAAATTACGACCACAAATAATCAAGTTGAACCATCCAAGTCGAAGTCATTGCATATATATAATCCCTTTGTCATAAGTTATCTGAATTATTCTGGAGATATAGATTAAACGTCAAATCTCCGCTATGAACAATTCATGTGTCGCGACATATTTATGATTCTTAAATAAATATTCGGAACTCGTTTCCGGATCATACATCGGCCAAGGATTTCAAAGAATCACAAATTGGATACCTAAATCTCGTACACGGGACTGACAGATCCTTTATGGATACATCACATGATATCATGAGTATCAGTCCATACCCAACGAACATGCGGAGGTCTGATCTTAAAAGATCGTTGACGTGACTACCATCAAAGTATGAAGGATATCTCACATATCAACAGTGGTATCACAAGTCAAATGAGCTAATATGTTATTCAACTCGTAAAGATTCCTATTGACGTTGGTGTACCATCTATTAGGAATTTTCGAATGAGTCATTCAGTATTTATCCAATAAATACCTACGTGTTTATATGAGTCTTCCAAGACTCATGATTTTATGAGATAAACCATTAGAACAGTTCTAATATACAACACGTACCGGTCTCACAGGTTTACTAACTGACCAGGTATGTAAACCTTGACTAGGAACAAATTTAAGAATGAATTATATTGTGACAATTCTCAGTAACAATTGCAGCGCTTTTGCAATTACGTCACAACTATTCATTCTAAGGTCTTTTACGCATTTACCATATAGAAGATTATATTAATGAAAATTACTAAATTATATTCACAATAAAACAAAAATATACATTGTATTTACAATAAATACAACAAAATTTGGCACGCAGAGCACCAACTCTAACAGTTTTAACCATGAATTTGTCTATCTCAAACCTCGCCCCAACAAATTGGAGTCCTACATCTCTTCCCATACAAAGCCTCAAATGGAGCCATGTCGATACTACCCTGAAAGCTATTGTTGTAGGCAAACTCTATCAGATGTAAATGCACATCCCAACTTCCAATAAATGTCAATACACACGATCTCAGCAAATGTTCTAACATCTGAATTGTCCGCTCTAACTGTCTGTTGGTCTGTGGGTGGAATGCGGTGCTCATAGAAATCTTCGACCCCAAATACTTCTGGAAACTCTACCAAAAATGAGAAGTAAATATGGCATCTCTATCTGATACACTCGACAGTGATACACCATATAACCTTACAATATGCTCCACATATAATTTCATTAGTCTTTATAGTCGTTATATAACTCGAATAGACAGAAAATATACATATTTAGACAATCGATCCACTATTACCCAAATTGTATCATAACGCTTCTGTGACCTCGGCAGCCTTACTATAAAATCCATCGTAATGTTTTACTATGGCCACTCAGGTATAGGTAGAGGCTGGAGTAATCCGACTGGATGTTGATGTTCTACCTTTGCTGATAAACCAAACACCGGAAAATAAACTATGAAATCTCTCTCTTCATTCCTGGCCATCAATATGTCTTCTTCATATTTTGATACATCTTAATGCTCCCAAGATGCATATTATAAGGAGCATCGTGAGCCTCATCCAAGATCTCCTGCTTAAGCGTTCCCAAATGAGGTACCAAAACTCTATCGCCAAAAAGTAATACATTTTCTGAACTCAATCTGAAGGTTGTAGTCTCATTCTTTGCAATCTCTGCTCTCCATTTTCCACATTGATCATCATCGCCCTGTGCTGTTTTGATTCTATCTAACAGTATAGGTCGGACCTTCATATGGGCAAGAAGACCTCCATTGTCGGACATCTCGAAAGTCAAATGTAACGCTGCCAACTCCTCGAACATCCTCTGTCTAGCTCTTAAAAACTATAATTTACCCACATTATTCCTACTCAGTGCATCATCAACAACATTGGCCTTTCCTGGATGATAATTCATAGTACAATCATAGTCACTTAGGAACTCCAATCCTTTGCCTCAAATTCAACTCTTTCTGAGTGGGAAGATATTTCAGACTCTTATAATCAATATAAATCTCACATTTGACACCATATAAATAATGTCTCCAAAAATTTTAGAGCATGCACAGTCGTCGTCATCTCTAGATCATGGGTGGAATAATTCTTCTCATAAGTCTTCAACCGTCTCGAGGCATAAGCAATCATTCTCTCAGGCTGTATCAGTACACATTCTAACCTTTGATGTGACACATCAGTATAAACCACATATCCATTAAGTCCAGATAGTAGAGTAAGTACCGGTGCAATAGTTAATTTCTTATTCAGGGTTTGGATGCTCATCTCACAATCATCGGTCCATACAAACGGTACATTCCTTCTCGTCAGCTGAGTCATTGGTGTAGCAATAATAGAGAAATCCCTAATGAAGTGACGATAATAGCCTGTTAATCCCAGAAAACTCCGAATCTCTGTCACCGTTCTCAGATTTTCTCAATCTCAGAATTGTTTGACCTTTATGGATCTATAAAAATACCATTTCCTGAGATATGTGCCCCAAAAATACCATTTTATCCAGCCTGGTCCTCACATTGCACAAGAACTACTTCGGTTCCATGATGAAAAATCTGTCCACAAAACAGATCCAATAATTTCTCGGTATTGTCAATTATCTCAAGATGTTTTTTACCACGCGTGTCACAACATACAAGCCAGTTGTCATGTCTTCTAAAGAAAAAGGCTTCATCTTGGGTTCCTGCTCAGACAACAGCTGTAAAGAGCTGTACGCAGTTTACGCAGAATCCACCACCTTAAAATTCCCACTACTGAAAAGAGGATTTTGCAGGTCTCTCACATCTCTGCTTTACATCTTGTCACCATGACAATTATTATCCTTGCCGTTCAAGCATGGATATTGTGGAAGTTGTTTCTTCATGAAGAAATTGTCATTATCTCTCCTTATAAAGAGATGTATGAGTTCTTAATGAATATTCAAAATTCTTCTATAACATCCTCTTATGTCAATCTTAGCTCATGTTTGCAGTCTGCCAGAGCTAAGAAGATATATCAAAAGCTTTACAAATGGTCAGTCACTGATCGAGCAGTTATTGATTCCAAATATGTTCAAGACCTTTGGAATGATATTTACAATTGCCTTTATGCAACTCCATCTGCCCCATTGTCCAGAGAGATTGCAATAGATATTGTGGAAAAAGTTCCTACAAACTTCAAGAGATGGTGTTTCATTCTTATAAGCATTTGGAATGGAAAAACAGATGGTTTGATCCAATACAGAAATAATTATACAATTGTTCAATGTGGATATCACAAATATCATTCCACAGATTTCATCAACAATTGTGATTTCTTCAACCATTGCAAATGGAGTCTTGGCACTTTGTTTGAACTTGGTTTATTAAATGGGTTTATTCTTGGGCCAAGTCCAATCCAACCCAATAATTCTTCTATCTCAGAAGCCAACCTTTGTGAGCTTCATCTCTTCGTCAATAATATTTTACATCGATGGTATAAACGTCACAAAAGTATTTCTGTCTGGATTGAAACTATTACTCCATAATGGAATGATGATTATTCATTCATTTTCCACCTAATCATCTGATTAGAATCATACCATCACACCAGCTCACTGATTGGAGACTCATCAATTGGCCATCAAGACCGAAACTTAGAACTTATTACGGATATGATGATATTTTTCCAAAAGAGATTATTTTCTGTCATACATGTGATCTCAGAGCTCTCTCTGAAGACTCAGTCCGCCGAAGTCTAGAAAGTAATATGACTGATAGAGCCTGTCAACTCTTTACTACTATTGAAGAGTCATCAAGATGTGTCATCGAGGGTTACAATAAAGTCAAATTTCCTCACAGTCTCCAATCTCAAATCATCCGCGGTGACATTCTCATGTCTCCACGTGCCAAAGGTCAACGAGAAGATCATCAATAGGAAGATGACCTTGTTTTTGCCCTACAACCAAGTTGTTATATCCCTTAAGGTGACTTTAATTATTATATTGTGTTGTTTTGTTGGCATTATTGCATTTGTTTGCTTATACATGAGTGTCAACAAAATATTCTTTCTCCATTCTCGAAAGCCAAAGTTCTAAATATGACTTCGATCTACTTGCACCATATGTGTAACTACATGAATATCAGTGAAGGCAGCTGTCGAAACTATTGGAAGTATAGGTCTAAAACCCTCGTTACCCTCAACAATCAGCGGAACACCAGATAAAGCTATATTCATTCCATGATCTACCGGCTAAGTGTGATGTCTCTCTATATTAATACTTGATATTCTAACGCATCATCAAACTATCCCTCTCCAATGTTGAGTACCAATACCACTGCCACGTCCAGATATTTTCCTACGAATTCAAAACTACCCATTTTAATACCCTCATCTAATGCAATGTGTCTATAGAACCTAAAACCCTAGGCTTTGATATCAAATTTGTCACGATCCCCTCCATAGAGCGAGCCCAACCCTAGAAAGGGGTTCACAGACTTCTTTAGTTCGAGCATTCTATATGTCATACAAATCAAACAAATATGCACAAATAATACATCTTAAATTATAAATTTAGCAAATCTCTGAATATCTCTCCAATATTATGGTTTACAACACCAGTGTAGAGAACAGAACCTGGGCGACGCAGTTCTAGGCTCGCGGCCTAGTTGGGAAGTATGAAATAACATGGAGTCGCCACCCGGTGTGAACCGGGACAAAGATTTAAGGCCGCACTCACCCCTCGCAAGGGAAGACCTCAAATCGTTGGGTTCGGAATGGTCCCTTACTTATGTCACTTGTGATGATATG
>SKCR01046539.1:0-41560 GCA_019454045.1 Zanthoxylum bungeanum
TTGGATAATGGAGATCGTATTTATATGAGGATATTTTTTTATGATTTGATTTTACTTTTGTCTTTAGAGGATTAGTCTGTTTTATAGGGAAAATTCTGTCTGTTTCACGTATTCGTCTCACCCCTACCCTACCCTACCTAAGGGGACGGATGTGACAAAATTTTTATGGTTCTAGATTCTCAAAGTCATGATAATCTTTTGGAAGTGTGGTATATGTGGTGGAGGATTAAAGTTACAAGATAAAATAATTAATAAAATCCTAAATAGTATCATATGATATGTGTCGATTTTATTTTATTTTTTGGAGGGAATATTAATATTAAATAATAAGTGGGAAAAAACATGGAACATGACATTAACTTGATTTTTGTTGCTTTATTTTATTTTATGTTACCCTTTCTTCCCAACACACGATTTTACTCCCCCATTTCTTCCCCAAAATTTCGTTCCTCTAAACAAAGAAGAAGACGCCTCTCACGTCTGTAATTTGCCTAAATTAGTGTTGTGTTTTATTAAGCAAGAGAGGCAAGGAAAATAAAAGCTCCAAATTATCTCCTTAACGGAATCTGAAACTTCTTTAGGGTTTTGGATTTTCTTTTCTTTTTTCAAGCTAATAATTCTCTGATGTTGCTTCTTTTGGGTTTATTAACTTGACTAATTAACTTATTAATGTTGATTAAGCTTTATTTTAATTATTGTTTGTTAAGGATTGACTAGATTAACTTGTGGTGATTGTAAGTTTATTAAACCCTTTCTTGATCTTGTGTTATTATGATAAAATGTAAAGTGTTAAAGCTTGGTGTGTGACGGGGAAACTTTCCGCCATGAGCTGTGATCGTGATTTCACATGTTACGCAAGCGCACGTATCACGTTAGTAGTATAATAAATATCGATCCCATGAGGACTTATCACATACGTTACTAATTATTAAGACTAATAACCTACCAGTATCTAATTAAAATTAAATGTGATTTTTGAACTTGACTTAAGTTTAAAGTTAGAGAAAGTGAAAATAACTACGATAATTTTTAGAGACAATCAATGAGAGAAAACATTCAGGGTTGTGAATCCACCCAATATTATTCTAAAGATGAATTAGTTGTCCTATATTTATGTAATATATTGTCTCATTAACCTGCAACACTATGATATCCACAAGCCTATTTCAATGGTCGAGTGCAAATATCAAAAGTAACTTAATTAACTATATTTCTATGTTAAATAAATCACCCTAAATTCGTTAAGGACAAATTTCAATTATGACTACACCCGTCCTATAGGTATATTTCTATCATGGAGGGAAATTCCTAAGATGAGATCGTGTGCTATTGAATCTAAGGCTAAACCTAAAATTCCTTGGTCAGTTCATCTAAGTTTTCCATATCGATCCTATTAGTGATCAGGCAACATGAATGCATTAATCATAAGATTCAATAAATAAACCAAAACATCACACAAATATAAGAAAATCAATTTATAAGTTCATAAAATATTGGGTTTCATCACAACCCCAGATTATAAGTTTAGTTACTACACATGCTTAGAAACTTTAAATAAATATTCAAAGATAAACAGAACATTAAGGAAGTAAAGGAAAGAAGAAACTATGTTGAGATCGTCAGTCATTCGCTCATTACTGTTGAGTTTCTGTGTTGTGTTCCTTTGATGTGATTTGTCTTCTCCCTTAAAAATCTCTTTTGGAGGCTGTAAAATTAGGTTGTGAAACTTCTCTCAGGTTTTGGGACGAGTTGTTGCTTATATAAGAGGTTCGGGGAGTGTTTTATTGTTAAAAGTCGAGTCTTAAGGGGTCCGGATACGCATTGGCTTCGCGACTCGAGTTGTCTTGCGTCGCAATGTGAGATTGGATCTTCACCGGCGCATCACGACGTGATGTGGCTAGCGTCACGATGAGATGTGGCTGGAGTCGCGACGTGCCACACACAGCTCTCTAATTTCGTTTTCTTCATACGCGCGTCATGACGCGCAATCCAGCGTCGTGACGCACGTTTTGACTCCGAATTTATCCTAAATTATTTCGTATTTTATCGTTTTCATCCCTCGTTAATTTCGTTCAGTCTCGGTATTCTTTTTACCTACAAAACAAACCCAAAACACATCAAAGCGCTCATAAAACTCGAGCTAACTTACAAAAGATCAAGCTATATGGGCAGCAAATGTATGCATATTGGTCGTTCATCACACCCCCAAACTTAGCATTTTGCTAGTCCTCGAGCAAAACAAATAAAAATAACACTAAAATATCCACTCACACTTTATTGCGATAATAGTGGTCCAGTGGCAAACTCCAAAGAACCAAGAAGCCACAAGCGGGGAAAGCATATAGAGAGAAAATATAATCTCATCAGGGAGATAATATAAAGAGGATATGTTACTGTCACACAGATTCCATCCGCGGACAACATGGCTGATCCGTTTATAAAGACCTTGTCGGCTAAAGTTTTTGAAGGTCACCTAAAGGGTTTAGGATTACACGACATGTCCTATTTGCTCTTGTTCAAGTGGGAGATTGTTGGGATTTATGCCCTAGAGCTTCATGTGTTGTAAACATAATTATTTATTAAAATAAAACATGTTGTATTCATTTATCGAAAGTTATTTGATTTAAATCGCATATTATAAATTGTCTTGTTTTTCCTTGATTACTCATGTACCTTCAGACTTAGTGTATAAGTAGTATACACAAGAGGATTTGAGCCTGAAGTTAGTAATCTAAAATAGTCCATAGAGAGCAAACGAAGTGGGAACTTTGTTTGTGGTTTATCTATAGCGGCGGTCCATTCTATATATTGATTTGACGACCTTGATCCGGGATCGTTCATATAGTGACATTGGAATGGGGGCACCTTGTATGATGTGATCTTATAGGAGTGGACCTAGATAAATATGATATATTTTTAATATCCATTAATCGTAGAAATTCATTTTATCTACTAGATGGTCATATATGGATTGATCTTAATCCTGAGTGTACTATGAACTCCTGCATGTTGGGGTATGTCCTTTGATTTACTATGGTGAGGTTGGAAGAAGCATTTATGGCCAATATCTACATATTTTGGGGATATGGTTTGGTGTGTTGCTGGGAACGTTTTACATGAACATGAAATTTACTCCTTCTTACGAGAAGTATAAAAGTATCTTGCTTAACAGCTGATTTGGTATTTGAACAAAGAGTGCTAATCTTTCTATTGAGAATAGAAAGAATTATTTTCATAACAGTTATGAATAAATTGTTCATTAGAGAATCATTGGTACTTATGGTGAAATAATTAGAGTGGTTTAACGAACTTATGACCCAACTCTAATTATGAGGTATTTGTGAAAGGCCAATCCGTATGTAATGACTATATCAATGGACGACCAAATAGGTTCGGCTTATTATTATTTCTATCTACGGCAACAAGAGTACAACTTCGAGTTTTTAATGGAATAACACAAAGTTAATAATTTGAAATATTTAGTTAATGAGATTATTGATATTTCGAGATTATTGGAGCTCCGAATCGTAGGTCCATTTGGTCCTAGTACTAGCTCGATTAATTGTAACAAACCTAGTATAATTGGATTGTCTAATTATATACTCAAATAATATTTTTATATTATTAATTAGATTAATAATATAATTTGTCACAAATGAAAACTATGTTAAATTAGTTTAACTTAGTGTTTTCTAGAATTCTTTGATTATGAGATAATCAAATCATGATTATAACATAATTAAGTTTCTAATAATTATTAGATAATTATTACATCATAAATTAAATCATTACATCATTATTATGATAATGATAAATGAGTCATCATGGAGACAAGAACACATGGCCTCCTATCATCTCCAAATGTTTAAGTCCAAGGTTAGGTGTAACCTATTGCCTTTGCTTTGTCATTTTCTATTGCTTCTTGTGCTTTTGTAAGGCATCAACTTAAATGTGTTTGCCATTACTAGAAAAACACATGAAGATCAATGACAAGAGTAGTTTGCTTTGGTGGAATCTTTTCTCTACCATTTCCACTCAATTGTTGAGTGTGTTTGCCATTACTAAGAAAACATTGGTAGCTTGGAGACAAGAGTAGTTGGCTTTGAGAGAATATAATATATACACTTTGGAAGAGAGAAAGAGAATGCATCATTCACACAAGTGCTTGTAAGAGAAAGCTCTAGCAAAAACACAAGTGTTGTGAGAGAGTTTGAGAGAGTTCATAATCCAGAATTTTTGTTTAATCAATAGTTGAGTGAAAACAAAAATTTTCTCAAGTGTTGAGAGAAAAGAAACCTTACTCAAATGTTGAGAGAAAGTTTTCTTAAGCCAATACAAGTTGTGACATTCTTAATCTCTAAATAGTTTAGAGCTTAATTCTTGTGAGTGAAGCACACACTTCGGCTTGTTGGTTTCGAGATATAGTTCGGGAGATCGGGTGGTTGATCCTAGCGTCGGATCATAAAGGAAAGACATCTACAACAATGAAGCTTGTAATTCAGTAGGTGTTCGTTTTCAACTAAAGAGAAGGCGAACAAATTTTCAAGATCGATCCGGGTGCCTACAACCGCTTCTGCTGTGATTTCGGGAAAGTTGTTCCCTTCAATATGTGTGCAGATAAGCTTGCAACATCAATTTTTTTTTCAAAGTATGAATTTGGGTATGTTTCATTAAATGAATTTCAAGGTAAAACATTAAATGATTTCATTTTTAGAAAGTTTATACTTTGTTATAAAAGAATAGATCGATCATTGATTATGATGAGATCATGAGTTTGTAATATATGAGAAAATTTTCGTGAATTTTGATATACATAAGCATGTGCTTTAGAAATGTATTTTATACTAGTTTGCACTTTGTGTACATATACGTGCCAAATTATTTACCGTGAGACGAGGTCTCATGTTGCCAGTTTTACTCTTATGCAAATTATTACCGTGGGGATTCCCAATGTTGTTAGTTTTTTCGTATTGTCACGAGGGTTTTATGTTATGATGCACTCGTGTACATATACGTGCCAAGTTATTTTCCATAAGATGAGGTCTCATGTTGTCAGTTTTGCTCCGGATGCTAGTTATTGCCATGGGGATGCCTCATATGCCAACTTTGACGTATTTTCATGAGAGATTATACAGATGAACTAACAATTTTATTTTATGCAGGATATACCAATGTACGCGGGGCTACGACCGAATCTCGGTATGTATGACGATATTGGGAAAAGACGTCCCAATTTCGATAGCTATATATGTATTCTCGGAGTGTATTAGCTTTTTTATGATTTAAGAATTATGTATCATGATTTACGTTACATTTCATGATTTACGATTTACGTTTATAATGTGTGTGAATGGTTTTGATTGATAAGTTAGTAATGTGTTATAGCATTGTTGGTTAGAGAATCCGTTTGGACAATATGGTATGTCGAAACTAGCGAATATGACTATATATTATGTGTATAAATATGTTTTGGAAGTTTATGCTATATGTTTATGATATATATATTAATCTTAACCTATTTTTCTTCTATCAGTTATGGTATGAGTGTGGTTACTTACTAAGTTTTATAACTCACACCAATACAGTCTACTAGTTTTGCAGGTTAGCGACCAGGTTGGTCAGCCCTTCAAGCCATTGCAAAGTCATGCTCGAGACGACAGGTCACCCAAATTGCAGTCACCCTATCTAGTGTCCTGGGAAATATCGTAGGGTTTTAGGGTCCCCAATTATTATGTTATTTATCGTGATATGCACGCTGTTTGTATTTGTGTAAATAAAAGTTTTGATTTATATGTGACATAAGTCTTAGAGATATATTAGAGAGTCTAAAATTTAGAGAGAGCTTCTTCCATCTTCAAGTTCAAGTTCTTGATCAAAAAGAGTACCCCTTAATCAAGAAGCAACCAAGTTATCGTGGGAGAACGTTAGCCCAGAGATCCGTAAGTGCACCTTGGCAGGGTTAATAAGTTCTTAAGGACATAGGTTTTTCTCGACTTGGTCTCAAGTATTTATTTTCTACAATTTCCAGGTTTTCCAACTCTCTGTGTTTATGTTTTATTGAATGCATGATAGTAAATATTTGATTGAATGATGCATGTTAAAAAGTGATTAATAATACATCCGTCCAACAATCTTAAGAACTTGAACTTGAAGATAGTGGAAATGCTCTCTAAATTTTAGACCCTCTAATATATCTCTAAGACTTATGAAAATAATATTTAATGCAGAATCTTTTTGGATGATGAAAAATGAATTCAATGGAGTCTATTTATAGACATGGAGAGTTCTTTATAAAGGTACCTTTAGTTTAAGGTTGCAATCCTTTAAGAGATCATGACCCTCTAATATACCATTTTCACTTTAAATGATTATATCTATTCACTTTAAGGACATATCTCTTCAACTTGTGCCTTTCTCAAAGGAAACATATCAAAGGACATGTCTTCTAAAGAGACGGCCTATAAATATACATGTTTATTTAGAAAAAATTTTATAATGTTGTGGGCGCAGAGCCCTTAAGTGTTGAGTTTAAGATTGACGTGTCTTGTGTATGGACCTGAGGTTCTTTTGCATATTTGATGCTTATTACATGTTTGTTTATTTTGTGCTGGACTGTATTCCAGGTTGTCCAGTTTTATGATAGAAATTCGATTCGTTGATTCGTTTTGTCACCCCTATTCATCATGTCCGTTTTTCTATAAATTTTGAGGCTTATACAGATGGGTTAATCATATTTCCTGCCAGTAGCATCCTGACTCAAGCGGGTGTTAAAAAAAACTTCATTTATGCTAAAAAAAAAATCAAAAGGACTTGATCTGCCATGTTTGAGACATTAAATTTACATTATTGACGAATACTGGTCATGACACCATTGCTTTAATTCATCACTTAGACTTGGCAGGTGAAATATCTTTTGAGTAAACAATGTTGCAACTGGCTTGAATAAAAGATGATTTTATTCGTGTTTATGCAAAGACAGATAGAAATAATATAAAATCTTTTTTAAATAGAAAGAAAAATCCAAACACATCTTTCTGTCAAGCAAACGAGGAAGCTTTTAAATTTCCAATAAATTGGTGTGCTAATTGCTAAACATCATGGCCTTGCCCTACACATGGCTAAATTTTCTCTAGTCGCAAAAAGACTGCTACATACAAGGTTCAGATTGAAGTCACTAGGGCTTAAAAAATCAAATCGGATTAACATTTTTATTTTATTTTTTTAAAATCATTGAAATCCCACCGTTAAACCACTCCTTCCTGGATTAAGCGGAGCAGATAAAAGCTCATGCTGTCACAGACTTTTACAGGAAACGCTCTCATTGGATTCGAACCCAAGACCTCAAGGTGAGATCCTGAGTTCTAAACCATCAAACCACGCTAATGACTAAATCAAGATTACCTCTGATACTAATCCCAAAAATTGATCAAGATTCAAAATCTCTTGTAATTATTTCTACCCGAATTCAAATTTTGAGAATGATAAAGAATTACTTTTATAGTATTTTTTTCCTTATAATTTATTATGTTATAAAAAGGAAAAATACTACTTTACCCGGCCGACATACCTTCAATGAGGTAAAATAAAAGCCCTCCATAAAAAAAAAAAAAAACCCAAAAGACCTTGACTCAAATGTCATGCTGGCTGGCCAATTGGCAAATAAAATAATGAATTCCGATCCAATACTAAACTAATATATAAAAGCTATTGCAGTTATACGAGTCAATTATTGATTAAAAATATTAGTCCAACAAACACCATAACATACAGGACTCTCCTTATTCTCTGGATCATTATTAGCACAAATAAAAAAACACAGATCGATGGCTTGTTGCATCTTTCGCAATTCCTCTTCCTCATCATCATCATCGTCATCATCAAGAACAACAATCAATAACGTACGAGTTGTTGATCTGAAAGGGAGTGTACAGGAATTTGATTATGCCGTATCTGTTAGACAATTCATCGGGCAAAATCGTCATTTGTACGTCGCGACCGCTAACTTGCGCCGGACACGTGTCAAAATCAGAGAAGCTTTCTATCATGTGCATTTGCTACATACGTCTGCCACGTGTCAACATCACAGCAAATCTGTTAAAATGCACCGGACACGTGTCATCATCACATGCTGCCAACAATCATAATCGACATGCGTCATTGCTGACGTCAGCGTCGTGATACGCATAAACTTTACGCGTCGCGACGCCGAGCAAATAATTCTGCCGACAGCCACGTGTCATCATCTCCGAAAACCGCGTGCCACGTGTCAACAATCAACGGCGCGTCACGACGCGCAATATTTCACGTTTCGCGACGCGTGGACCAAATTTTTGCCTATAAATTGAGGCCGAAATCAGAATTTCATTTCATACTTTCTTCTGGAGAATTTCCTTAGAATACCTTAAGGAGAGTATCTTGCTTGTTTAATTTCAGTATTCTTGTATTTACTTTTTATTTCAGTAATATAATTGTTTGTTTTACTTTGATTATTAGTAGCTAACTTTCTTTCTGTTGGGGTGAAAATGTGAAGCTTTTATTCTGATAGTTTAGATTAATCTCCCTTATTATAATATATAAATTATCTTAAAACCTGACTTAATGGGATACCGCCTATATGGTCGGTTGGACTTAATTAAATTGATTTTAATCTGACTTAATTGGATACCGCCTTTATGGTCGGTTAGAATTAATTTAAATGGACCTAATCAGGATACAGCCTATATGGTCGGTTGAACTTAATTTAAATTTGACTTAATTAGGGTACCGCCTTTATGGTCTGTTGGTAATATCACGCAAATTTATATATTATAATAAGTGAGATTTCTAGATTTGAATAATAAAGTGGATCCCCTAACCCCCAACATTTTATTTCATTGTTGTTATTTTTTTTATTTATTATGTCATTTTATTTATTTCGTTTTATTTATTTTTATCTTTATTAGTCCTATATATGGGTTGTAACTAAAACCTTTATCTGGGTTGTGATGAATTTCAATCTCGCTACTTTATAAGTTGGTTATTTTATGTTTTGTGTAATTTATTGGTTTACTTATTGAGCCTTAATCTTATATTTCTTATTAACTGTCCACTATCAGATTGATCTGGTAAACTTAAAATGAACTTGACGAAGAGATTTTAGGTTTCAACCTCAGACTCAATAGCTCACGATCTTATGTTCTTCGTGAGAGAATAAGATTTCTTTCCAGGATAGACATATACCTATCGGGCATGGGTAGCCACAATTGGAACGTAATCTTAATGAATTCATGTAACTGTGTTAACATAGACATATGATTAATTGGGATACTTTTGGTATTTGCATCTGACCATCGATAAAGACTCTTGCATATATTCGTGTTCCATGTTAGTAAACTGTTACATTACACAAGTATAAAATAATCACTTCATCTTTAAAAGATATTGGAAGAATTCAGAATCATATATAGTTTCATTATATTGATTTCATTTTATTTATTTTTGCACTGTTTTATTTATTTGTCTTTAGTTTAAATCACCATCCAATCACCTATTCAACATTTTAGATACTTGTAATATTTAGCTTCGATCAATTAACAACATAGATTTAATTCCTCGTGGGATCGATACATTTTATACTACTTGAGTGATACGTGCGCTTGCGTTACGTGTGTGATTTCACCGATCAATGCACATTAGCAAGCCTTATAAAAAGACGTCGAAGCAATTATTTGTGAAGAACATAATGAATGTGAAGACCAAGCGCCATACGAAGAAATCCAGTGTAGTCTTATAGTTTATGGCTCTCATTGTAAGTGAGTCTATAATTCAGGTACTCTAAATGTTGGGGTTTTATCAAGGCAAGGTAGCGGAAGAAGCGCGGTTCGGGCGAAATCATAGTTTAAAATTTTTAAACTTATGAATAAATTATTCCTCCAATATTAATAATCTATTCATATTTCAACTAAACATATTTATTCGATATCAAATAATGACATAAATAATATAGAAACAACGTGAAACTTTTATGAAAATGTTTTTTTCGCAAAATAACATAAAACGCGTTTCCGACCTAACTGACCGACCAATGCATATAGGGGTTGCCCAGGTCAACCCCAAAAATATTTGGACAGTTCATGGGCTGCCCGAACAGTGACCAACTCACTGTTTGGGCAGCCTTTATCCGGTAACGCTGTTTTCACCATTTTCACGTATTTTCACACCGAAATCATTTTCGGTAATTATTTTCTTGAGCAATTAAAATAAACCAATTTATTCTAATTACTCAATAAATAAAAACTGAATTTTTAATCCAAAAATCAAATTTATCACTAATTTCCGTGAGACCCCAATACTTTACATTTTGATCATTTTAGTCATAATTTGTCAAATATAAATTTAAGTGATTTTAAATCACTAACAAAATGATTTATACATATCATATACAACACAAAATCTGAATTTTCTTCAAATTGCGGAATGTGCCCAATATTTATAATTTTGTGTGATTTGGTCCAAATTTGTTCAAAACAATCAACACCAAATTAATTGTACATCTTATATACATCATTATTTAACACATATATGAAAAGCCCCAACTTTGGTGGAGGTATAAACTCTAATTTCTCAAATTAATCCAATTGACAAAATTAGCCAAAATCAAGCAAATTCAACACTTTAATTTAATCTCTAAAACACCAAATAAGTCTCACCACTTTGAAACAGCTCAAGAATAATTCTACGTCATCAATGAGTGGTCTAACAACTCTAGAATGGTAACAAGATAATCAAATAATAAAAAGTGTGTTTATACACCATTTATAAGCATACATTGTTAAACATACATGCATACATATTTCATTCATGCTTCCAACCATCATAACACAAACGAGAAAGAGTAGAAAAACTTAAGAACTACACATGTTGTAGCCAAGAACAAAAGGAACAAGTTTCCTTCTAATAGGAAGTTGGAGAAACATACTTAAATCCAAGCAACATTTGATTTTTCTTCTTGTTTCTTCTCTTTTTCTCTCTAACTTATTGACCGGCGTAATCACACGCGTATAACGCAAGCGCACGTATCGTTCAAGTAGTATAAAAAGTATCGATCCCACGAGAACTTAATACCTAATCTATTAATTTTATGAGGTCAAATGATTACTAGTATCTAGCAATTTGATTGATTGATTTGAAATAGTGATGATTCTAAATTTAAAAATAGGTAGATAAAATTGCACGAAAGTAGGTTTAATAAAATTCAATATTAAGAAACTATCTAGGGTTGTGAATCTTTCTAATATCTTTTAAAAGATGAAGTGGTTATTTCATGTTTGTGTAATAAATCGGTTTACTAACCTGGAACACGAAATTATGTGAAAGCCTCTGTCGATAGTCAGACGCAAATACCCAGTATAACCCAATTGAACCATATGTCTATGTCAACCAAATTACCTGGATTCATTAAGATTAAGTTCCAATAAAGGTTACCCCCGCCCGACAGGTATATGTCTATCCTGTAAGGAAATCTATTAAAGGGTTATCTATCCTTAAGGAAGATCGTGAGCTATTAAGTCTAAGGCTGAAACCTAAAATTCCTTTGTCAAGTTTATTTTAGATTTACCAGATCAATCTTATTAGTGGTCAGTTAACAAGACGCATTAAGCTTAAGACTTAATAATAAACCTTTAAATTACCCAAACTATAAAATAACCCCTTATAACCGTTGATATTAGAATTCATCACAATCCTAGATAACTAACTTAGTTACGACACATAACTAGGGCTAGTAAGAACTTAAAAGTAAAAGACATAAAATAAAATACTGAAAAGTAAATGCCATAAAATTACAATAAAATAAAATGCTAAGGTTAAAGGATCTACTTTTACTACTACTATTTTAGATATCTCCATTAATATAATATATTAACTTGTGATAACATAACAAACCAGCCATATAGGCGGTAACCTGATTAAGTCAAATTAAGTCCAACCAGCCATTAAGGCGGTAACAATATTTGTCCATAATCCAGCCATATAGGCGGTAAATTACCAACCGACCAACCAGGCGGTATCCTTGCTTAGTCAAATTAAAACCAATTTAATATCAATTACCAACCGGTCAATATAGCGCTATCCTTATTAAGTCAAATTTTAAATAGTGAATATATTATATTTAAGGGAGATTAATCTAAATAGCAGTAATAAAAGTTTTACCTTTTACCCTAGCAGGGGGAAGTTACCTCCGCATAGCTGAATAGTAAAAATTGAAAAAGTAAAGAAAGTAAATTACTATTACATAACGTAATTAGAATTAATTACAAAACTTGAAATTAAAAGAAACTAGATATAAAACTCCCTATTTACATCAGAGAATTCAGAGAGAAAGATACATCTGAAATCAGAAAAATGAGCTGAATTTATAGGCCTCGGTAGGCTCATCACGTCGTCGCGACATGCGCTTCACGTCGCGACACGCCACGTGTCGCACTCTGGTTGGCTGCTTCAGATTCTTATTCGATGACATGGCGATGTGGATAATTGACTCAATAATTGCGCTGACGTGGCGACACGTGGCGAAAGTGATTATCGGCACCGTAAGATTGCGACACATGGCATGCTGTGATTGGCTGATGATGATGTGGCGATGACGTGGCGAGTTGACTCGGTCTACAGTTGATGTGGATGATGACGTGGCTGACACATGGAGGGCCACATGGCGACACGTGGTGATGGTGATTGTTGACACCATTGCATGATGACAGTGGCACGACGCACGTTAGCAGATCAGCTGTGATGCTGACACGTGGCACGACGCACTTTAGCAAGTCAAACTTATCAGATTCTGACACGTGTCCCCGGTGCATATTAGGTCAAATGTCCTGAAACTTTATTTATCTACAAAATAACACAAAACACATTAAAATATTCACAAAACTCAAGAAACTATACAAAATATTAGGTCAAATGAGTGGGAAAAAATGATACATTTACCACTCATCACACCCCCAAACCTAACATTTTTCTAGTCCTCGAGCAAAACACAGAATAAAATAACATAAACATCTTTAAAATAAAATTTAACTAAGCCACTTTCGTATGGATCACGGTTGCATTTAGTGTATGCAACAAGCCTTTAAACCCATAGGTGTCCCTAGTGGACGATTTGTAGTCTCGTGAGGGTTTACAGCAATGATACCCACAAACATTTTATAAAAGTAAAAAGATAGTAAAACTAATGCACATAAAAGCAAAAAGGCAAGAGAAAAGAGAATAAAGAAGTTAGTGACTAATCAGGTGAAACTTCTACTCCAAGTTACTAGTTGTTTTGTTTCTTTCTAAATTATTGAATAAGTAAATTCTCTGATTATATTTACCATTCTCCATATACACAGCCAATAAAATATTAAACAACTCATTTTTGCTAACAACAGTCACAAGTGCAGTTGATAAGAGAGTAATATTTTTGTCCTAAAGTTTTATCAGAATTCACACATTTTTGTAGTAATGGAATAATTTTTCTGATTTTTTCTTTGATTTTTTTGAATTTTTTTTATTTATATACAATATCTTCCATCTATGTAGCGAGCTTTGGGCCAGTGACTCCCAAACCAGTTGGCTTTAGGGCACTAGGTGTTAAGACACCCCTACGGACTTAATTACTCAGACTTCAAATATATATATTTTTGCAACATCTTTCGATCCATGTAGCGAGCTTTGGGCCAGTGACTCCTAAACCAGTTGGCTTTAGGGCACTAGGTGTTAAAATACCCTTACAGACTTAATAACTCGGATCTCAGATGTGTGTGTGTGTGTTTTTTTTTTGCTTCATCGCTTTTTGAGATGCTTCCTCCAATTAAACTAGAGCACTGAATATTACAAACTTTTCAATTATAGCTCATGTCCGTATGTTACCATGCATGTTGATAATATCTGTCAACTGAGCATATGAAGATCCATTTTAGTCAATTTTATGGAGAATTTACAAATTAAATAATTCAAAGAGAAATAAACAAAAATTAATTTGTTTCGAAAATGGGTCTGAGATACGTATCAGGAGTGGGAACTCCTTACACAACTATCTCTCACCAATTTCACCCTGATTAGTCAAATTAAAAACAAAACAAAAAACAAAATATATTTTTGATTTTTGTAAAAATTTTCAAATTTTTTTTTCGAAAAATTTTGGACTAAAAATAAAAAAATAAAAACAAGATACAAATTAATTATTCCCTTCCCCCAAACCTAAATGAGACATTGTCCCCAATGTCTTAAATAGTAGAAGAAGAATTTAGAAAATCGTACCTGGTTAGCTGAAATTCTACATCTAAGTGAAAAATTACAGGTTAAGATCCAGATTTATCCGACGCCTCTTACCACGATCATTTTCGGACCAATTTATCTTTGAAATGATAGAGTCAATTTGTGGTTCATAGGCTAAGATTTGGTCAATTAGATCCGGAGCAGTTCTGGCAGTAAAGAGGAGTTCTTTCATAGGTTTTGTCACAAACCCATTTCTCCGAGCATCATCAAGAAATACACAAAGAAAATCATAAAATCTTTCAATGTTTTACAGTCCAAGCGGTTTCTGGTCTATGTTCAAGTTTGCCCAAGATAACATTGTAAATATTTCCTCTAATGTACCCAAGCCACCTGACAAAGCAATAAAAGCATCAGCACGGTTAATCATTTCTACCAATCATTCAGACATACCTGGAACGATTAGTTCTTCTCCGTTTGATGGTGCAATAATATTTTCCTCCGCCAAGGGTTTTGGGATGATTCCCAAGACTTGACTGCCTCTTTCCTGTACAGCCTTTGAAATGATCCCCATAAGTCCAAGATTGCCTCCGCCATCCCTAATGAAATTAATATTATCTTCGCGGTTATCAGACACCATTCCTAAAGAACGAAAACGAGTATCACAAAACATACGAGCACATTTATAACAAACACACATTCTTTTGGCTCTTCTCTTTTTTAGCATAGGTGTTTCTTCTTAAATCAGGCATATGTGAGGTAAAAGAATCAGAAAACTCACCTGCCAATCGGACCCGTGCTTCAATAATCCAACGAATGTCAGTAGGAATACCTTTGATCATCAGTAGTCTCATCCGTTCCAAGCGAGCTTTGTAAACTTTCATCAGAGATTTTTTAGGGAGAGAAGGAAATTGCTTGTGAAGATTTGCGAGGACTGCTTCCATCCTGAAAGGATTTAACCTGCAAAAACTAAACACACAAAATGAAATTACACCAAATCACAATATATATAAAAATTGCATGGGTTGCCTTCCTGCGAGCGCTAAGTTTAACATCGTCAGCTAGGCGTGACTGCCCGAACGTTATGCTGGATCTGAAAGTGTGACATTTTCTTTTTGTCGCTCAAATGATTCTCCCAGTAATGCTTGACACGCTGACTGTTAACTTTGAATGTGTTGTTGGTGTTGGGATCCAGTAACTCAACAGCTCAATATGATAAAACTTAAGTGATCACAAATGGACCTGACCACCTTGATTTTAACTTTCCAGGGAAAAGTTTCAACCTTGAATTGTATAACAACACCTGCTGCCTTGGTTCCAACTGTCTGTGCACTATTTTTCGGTCATATCATTTATTGGTCTTTTCCTTGTACAATCTGGCATTCTCATAAGCTTGTAAGCAAAATTCCTCCAATTCATTGAGTTGGTGAAGTCTTTTCTCTTCTGCAGCTTATAGATCAAGATTCAACTTCTTCAGTGTCCAGTACGCCTTGTGCTCAAGCTCAACTGGCAGATGGCACGCTTTCCCAAACACTAATCGATATGGGGACATACCAATAGGTGTTTTGTAAGCTGTCCGGTAGGCCCATAATGTGTCATCCAATTTTGTAGACCAGTCCATTCTTGTTGATCCAATGGTTCTCTCCAAGATTCTTTTGATCTCTCTGTTTGAAACTCCAACCTGTCCTTTTGATTGTGGATGGTAAGCAGTGGCAACCTTGTGAGTAACTCCGTATTTGGATAGAAGTGCATCGAATTGCAGAAATGTGTGCCACCATCGCTGATGATTGCTCGAGGTGTTCCGAAGCGAGTGAATATATTCTTTTTAAGGAATTTGATCACCACTTTTGAATCGTTGGATTGAAATGCAATTGCTTCAACCCGTTTGGAGACGTAGTCTACAGCAACCAATATGTACAGGTTTCCGAATGATGGAAACAAAGGTCATATGAAATCAATACCCCACACATAAATTATCTCCACTTCCAGAATATTTTACAGCGGTCCTTCATTTCTTCTTGAAATATTCCCTATTCTCTGGCACCTGTCAGATTGAAGAACAAAAAGATAAGCATCTTTAAAAAGAGTGGGCCAGAACAAACCTGATTGAAGGATTTTAGCTGCAGTTTTATTCCCGCTGAAGTGTCCGCCATATGGTGATGAATGACAGTGTTGCAAAACACTATTGACCTCCTCATATGGAACACACCGTCTTAATAGTTGATCAGCACATCGTTTGAATAGGTACGGCTCATCCTAGACATAATGTTTGACTTCTTTGAAGAATTTCTTCCTTTGCTGAGTTGTCCATTCCAACAGCCATTTTCCTGATATAATGAAGTTGACATAGTCAGCATACCAAGGGGCGTCATGCTATTTCATGGCAAACAGCTGTTCATCTAGAAAAGTTTCTTTGATTGACAGTTCTTTGCCAGCTGTTTCTCCATTCTCGAGCCTCGATAGATGATCTTCCACTTGATTTTCTGTCTCTTTCCTGTCTCGAATCTCCACATCGAATTCTTACAGAAGATGTATCCAACAGATCAATCTGGGTTTGACATCTTTCTTCGCGATCAGATATTTGATTGCTGAATGATCTGTTTAGACCACAACTTTGGGACCCAGCAGATAAGAGCGGAATTTGTCAAAAGCGAACACAACTGCAAGCAGCTCCTTTTCAGTGGTTGTGTAGTTGAGTTGAGCTTCTTCCAAAGTTCTGCTGGAGTAGTAAATGGTGTGGAAAATCTTTGCTTTCTGTTGTCACAAAACTGCACCTACAACAAAATCACTAGCATCACACATCACTTCAAATGGAATGGTCCAGTCTGGTGCTACTATGATGGGGGCAGAGACCAGCTTCTGTTTTAAGATCTCAAAAGCTTATTGACATTCTTTGGTGAATTTGAAAGGCACATCCTTTTCCAGAAGATTGCACAGAGGTTTAGCAATCTTGGAAAAGTCTTTGATAAATCTCCTGTAAAAACCAGCATGACCAAGAAAACTTTGAATCCCTTTGACAGATGTTGGTGGAGGTAGTTTTTCAATTGTTTTTATCTTTGCTTTATCTACCTCGATCCCCTTTTGTGAGATTCGATGTCCAAGAACAATGCCTTTTTGCACCATGAAGTGACATTTCTCCCAATTGAGTACCAGGTTTGTATCTTTGCACCTTTGTAACACATGTTCCAGATTTTGCAAACAGTGATCAAAAGAGTCTCCAAACACAGAGAAGTCATCCATAAAAACCTACATACTCTGTTCCAGCATGTCTGAGAAGATGGCTATCTTGCAATGCTGAAATGTGGCAGGGGCATTACATAATCCAAATGGCATCCTGCGGAAAGAAAAAGTACCATACGGACATGTAAAAGTGGTTTTCTCCTGATCTTCTGGGGCGATAGCAATCTGATTGTACCATGAATATCCGTCCAGAAAGCAATAGAACTTATGTCCCGCTAGTCTACCTAGCATCTGATCAATGAATGGCAGTGGAAAATGGTCATTTCTCGTGGCTTTGTTCAGCTTCCGATAATCCATGCATACTCTCCATCCAGTCACCATTCTTGTAGGAATCAACTCGTTCTTTTCATTTGTGACTACAGTGATTCCTTCTTTCTTCGGCACACACTGCATAAGACTCACCCAACTGTTGTCTGAGATGGGGTAAATGATGCCAGCATCCAGCCATTTGATTATTTCTTTCTTTACGACTTCCTTCATGATTGGATTGAGTCTCCATTGATGTTCCACTGTGGGTTTGTACTCGTCATTCATCAGGATCTTGTGCATGCAAAATGATGGACTAATGCCGCCAATGGCTTTCTTGTGCTCTCGTAACACTCTAAACAACTTTTCTTACTGCTCCAATGTTAGCGAAGATGAAATAATAACAGGTAATTCAGAAGAGTTTCCAAGAAAAGCATACCTAAGATTACTCGGAAGTAACTTTAGCTCCAATTGCGGTGGGTTTTCAATTGAGGGCTTGATTCGCTCTTTCTTTGGGAGTTCTAGGCTTTCAATTGGTGGTGTCATTTTGAAATAAAACGGCTTGTCAAGATAGTTGATACATTCCAGAATTTCAGCATCTAACTCACTGTTAGTCATGTTGGTGATGCAAGCTTCAAGTTTGTCCGTGGAAACTGTATCAGTATCCTGGATGATACTATCAACAACATCAATTCTGAAACATTCTTCCTTCTTTTCATCGCTCGGGAATTTCATGGCTTTGAAAACATTGAAGGTAACTTCTTGGTCCTGAACTTTCATGGTCAGTTATCATTTTTGTACATCAATCACAGTTCGACATGTCGCCAAGAATGGTCTCCCAAGGATGATAGGCACATCTTTATCTTCTTCAATGTCTAGGATAATGAAATCTACTGGGAGAATGAGTTTGTCAACTTTGACCAGCACATCTTCAATGACTCTTCTCGGAAATACGAGTGTTTGATCAGTAAGTTGTAGAGAGACTGAGGTAGGCATTGCTTCTCCAATTTGCAATTTCCTGTAAATAGAAAAAAGGCATTAAATTAACACTTGCACCTAAATCACATAAAGCCTTACCGATATAATGTTCTCCAATGGTGCATGGGACTGTGAAACTGCCAGGATCTTTCAACTTCGGGGGAAGTTTCCTCTGAATGATGGCGCTGCATTCCTCTGATAATGCTACTGTCTCGTAGTTTTCCAATCACCATTTTCGTGAGAGAATATCTTTCATGAATTTTACATAGCTGGGCATTTCTTCCAAGGCTTCTGCAAATGGGATGTTGATGTACAGTTTTTTGAACACCTCATGTTGGACAATTATTACCCATAGCGTCACTATTTGTAAAAGACATTGTGGTTTTTGTACAAATTAACTATGTGGCAATGGAAATTGCATTTTATCATTTTGTAATTTGATTACTTGAATATATAATGATAAAAGTCCTTATGATTAGTTCCAGATTATAAGATATGAGACAATAACAATCCATAAAGGTTTAATCATTAAATATCCCTAGTTGTAGTATTATCGAGACTGGACATCGATAATGCGAAATAGACTAGTATTGCACTTGTGCGTGTTATGGAAGCGTAACAGCATAGTTCTCATATATTTAAGTATTGGATACTTATGCAAGTGTGATAGGAGGTTGTGTTTACCGATGGTACGGAAACAGCTTCGCTCTGGATAGACCCATCGGAATCCCATTGGTAGTATGACTATGTGTCTATAGGAATCTGAATCAGGGTAGGTGTATTTGGTCTTAACCTGAGACTTGCATCGCTAGTACTTGCGACAATCAATACGCTTTGGTTTTGGTCATCCGGGACTTTAACAGGTTCTGTGTACGCCTCTTCTGGGTTTATTGAGAATCGTAGTGTATTGGGTGTGATGTCAAGACGGAAGTATCACTTCAGTTATATGGAGATGATGATCACGCAGGGATACAGAACTGGTACTCTAATGTGTTCCAACCATCGGGATAATATGACAAGGTCATGATTATCCGATTAAAGAGACTAGTTGCTTGTGATCCGATATATGTTTCGTACGGGGCAGACATTATTCCAGCCCCAGACCTTGCATGTGACATCCGATACTAGATCGTAATACGCAATACTACGTATACTACGCCTGACAAAGATTATATATTTCTTTAAGAATATTTCTGGAGAATTGGGTAGGCACGGTGCTTTGTTAGAAGCCAACCATGTCTCGTAAATCGGTAAAAACGTGGTACGAGGTACGTATGTGTTCGGATAGTCCAACGACCAGATTTTTACTGCCAACATATCCAGAGATCTCATGGGTCGCTTCCTGAAGATTCACTTATGACGTATGATTCGAACATAATTAATCTAGGATTAATTGCCGACAGATTTTATCTAGGATAAAATACTATTAGAATTGAGAGAACGATTAATTTGGAATTAATTGATAAAATAATATATTTGATATATTAAATGAAATTAGATTTCATAACGGAATTAAAATTGAATTTTGATTCGGGCGAACGAATTAATTTAGAATTAATTCGCGAGCGATGTGAATAGTAATTTTGCTAGGCATAATTATTTAATTAAATTTGATTTAATTACGTCGCAACGGAAAATTCGTTAATTCAGAATTAAAGAACCCGAGCCCGGGATGTGTTTGCGGGCCCACTCGGATTTTGAATCAAGTGGGGCCCACAAGTCACATCGCAAGTCACTTTAGTGTTGGAAGTCTTGTCTTTTTTTGTGATTGACATCTAGTCACTATTGGTGATGGGAGTAGTTGGAAGCATTTATTGTTTTTTCCCTCCAAATTTGCTTTAGCCTTTTTTGGAAAAGGATATACCAAAATTTTGGCTTTGATTTTTCATAAGTGTAATTGATTTTAGAAATCAAATATATCAAAAGCAAAAAGGCTCTCTTCTTTCCTCCTTTGGCCGAACTTCACAAGGCATTTCAAGGAACTTTTGTAGCAAAATTTCCAAAGCTAGCACTTGAAGAATCATTCTAAGGTGATAGGGAAACCATTCCCAAGAGCTTGGAATCCATCTCAAAGCTTGGAGCTTGGACATCAACATTCAAAGAGAAGATCTTGCAGCATTTCTTAAAAGAAAATTTTGTTATCAACGCATCCTATATCCGTTCAAAGTGAGTATAATTCCGCTATTCGCCTTTAAGTACTCACACTATTTTATGCTTGGATTGATCTTGGGATGACCTTAGAAACCCAACAATGGTATCATGGAGCCTATTTGAGCATGAAATTTGATTAGGGTTTATATACTAAAATTTGGGTAAATTTGATTTGAGCATGATTTGATCAAATTGTTTGTTTGAGTATGCTTGTATATTGATAACTTAGAGTTATATATGATCAATTTGATGAAAAATTAACTGGATTAATTTTCCCCAATTTTGTTGGCTTGGCCGAAACTAGTGGAACCCTAGGTCATGGTGATTTTTTATTTTTTAAACCATTGGATGTGTTTAAATGCATGATAAATATTGATTTGTGATTTAATTTGATTGAAATCAAAATCGGATTTAAAAATCCCTAATTTCCGTGACCATAAAAGCATGAAAATGACTTGATTTTGTTTCAATAATGTTGGACATGAATTGAAAATATTAAATTAGTATTTTGGAAATGTTGATTTAAATAATTATTATGGCTAAACACTTTAATTAATTAAATTATGAAATTTGGAATATTAGAATTTAATTAATTGGGCTTAATTTGGAATTGGGCTAAAGTTGTTGTATTTGGGCCTAATGGGCTTGGTTGGGCCAAGTTGGTTTAGGACAATTGGATTGGATCTAAATTGGGCCTAAACCATTCCATTAAGTCCAAATATAATATATGGGCCTTTAAATATTTAATTGGGCCTAGTGGGCCAAAATTGATTTCTTGGCAAATAGGGTGATTCCTTAATTGGGACTTGGTATTTGGGTTTGACCCATATTGACCAAAGCTCATGCCTTAAGAAATTATTTGAAAGGCCATTGGACTTTAATTAATGAACATTGGATGTTAATTGGGCTTTGCTTTGAGCCCAATAATTATTAGATTTAAGATAAAGGCGCTAAATTATGTAAATATTATTTAATTAGAATTAAATATTTAGAATTAGTATTGAATAAAGATTAAATTAAATTGATTTAATATTGTAGTTCGATATAATTCAAGAATTCGTACTTTTAGTACTTATTCTTAAACGAGTTGGACTCGCGCAAATCAAATCGTTGTTTGAACATTGGATTATCACTTTATTCAAAGATTAATTAATTGGATTAGATTGATTGAATAACATGCTTTGTGTGAATACATGGATGTGTTGTATGAATAATGTATATCGGATGGATATTAGAAGGGTGAGGGCAATTTTGGAAGTTGTTGTAATAAATTTAGATTTTATTAGATTGGACCTGCGTGTCTAGCATTATCTCTCGATTCTTTGTAATTCTCTTCTCACCTAATTCCCCTCAATGTTAATGAGGTTTCTTTATTGTATTATGTAATTGGGTAGAAGTTAGAATAGTGCTAGCCGGGGAGAGGAAATGGAGTGATTTGTTCTAGGAACAATTTGTGAGATATCCATCCGCATATCATTATTAATTTATTTACCGCGCCTTATTATGCTTTTAGAATGCATGCTTAAGGGTGTATGATGAGACCTAAACAAAGATAATTAATTGGTTGCCAATTACGTGAAAAACCTTCAACAAATATTAAGCGTTTTCCTTCCATTGGATCATTCATTCTCAAGATCCAAGATTGACACTGGTTTGTTGGCCAAAGTCAAGACCTTTTGTCCATCGCGGATGTGTTTGAATTATGAAGGCTTTGTTCCATATCGTATGTCTTGTCCAAGTTGTGATTTATTGGCCAAAGTCAAGATCACTTCTTGTCCATCGACATCGATTACGAAGCTTTCCAAAGTCAATGGGTCCCGCTTAACTGGAATCATTAAGCTTGTTGAGCCAAAGCCAAGGCTTAGTTGATTCAGAGGAAAACGGTTAGGAAAGTATATTGGATATATTGGCATATATATTGTATATATGTTTTGGACTTGGAGGTCCACGTACCGGATCTAGAAATTGGACGAGATCCAATTGATCTTAAAGATCTACCTAATTAAATATCATACAGCTTGTTGGCCAAAGTCAAGGTTGTGTGTTATTTAACGGGATCCTAGCCCACTAGGAAACTAGGTTTCCCGAGTACTCAACAGAGGGTTAGAGGCTCGCCGAAAAATAGTGGGAGGCCAATATTGAATTTGCAATTTCGTTCAAATACTTGGCTTTACGCGCTTTCAAATTATTTCGTTTATATTTATTAGTTGGACTAATATTTTATTATTTTTTCTTGTAATAGTTAGACTGTACCCATACATCGTTAATTGAATAGTTTGAGTATTGCAATTAAGATGACAGGAAAGTTGAGCATTAGAGATATTATCATGGGCGACAATGTCTTTAATGGCACGAACATTCAAGACTGGGATATGAATCTCAGGATTGTCATAGGATCCGAGAAGTTGCTCTACACTATAGAGAGACCTCTTGGGCCTAAGCCTAGATCTGATCATATAGTTGAGCTAGAGCTTTGGAAGACTCATAGTGATGATAACTTCACTGTTTAATCTATCATGCTTGCAGCTATAACTCAACAATTCCATCGTCATAACAAGGGATTGAATCCCTATGAGATGATGGCGAAGTTGCATGATCTCCTGAATGGCAAAACGCGCGAGGCGCACTTCGCTTCGACATCTCAGACTCCGAGGGCTTGGCCCAAGGCGACTGGAGGTGTAAAGAAGAAGAAGAAGAAGAAGAAAGGTAAGGCCAAATCGTCAAAACCTTCTGGGAAGGGTAAGGACAAATCCCAAGATGTATGTCTGCAGTGTAGGAAGCGGGGTCACTGGAAGCGTGACAGCCGCGAGTACAAGGCACACATGAAGGAAATCAAAGCGGGTAAGACACCGGCTTCAGGTATGTTTGTTATAGAAATAAACATGTCTACTACTAGTTTTAAAAAAATTTATTTTTGATTCTGGTTGTGGTACTCATATATGTACTGATGTGCAGGATCTGCAGATTAGCAGGAGACTAGCCTCATGGGAGATGGATCTACGTGTTGGAAATGGGACACGAGTCACCGTTTTGGCCGTTGGAACTTATGTTTTGGAACTGCCCTCGGGGCATGTACTTAAACTTACAGACTGTTATTATATACCTAGTTTGACTAGGAATATTATTTCTATATCTATGTTAACCCAATGTGGGTATACTTTTGTATTTAGAAACACTGGGTGTTTTATGTATAAAATGATATGGAGATTTGCACTGCTGATGTAAATAATGGTCTTTATATATTTTGAATATAATCAATCTCAAACATATTGTAACAAACAAAAGGCTTAAACTAAGTAATAAAGATGAAACTTATATGTGGCATTGTCGTCTGGGACACATTAACAAGACTCGCATATCCACACTTTCGAAGAGTGGGTACTTGGGCGAATTTGATCCAATTTATATGACGTCTGTGAATCTTGTTTATTAGGCAAAATGCCTAAAACACCTTTTAGCGGAAATGGTGTACGTGCCACCGAACTATTAGTCCTCGTTCATAGTGACGTATGTGGGCCCATGTCTAGCCAGGCTAGAGGTGAATATGAATACTTCGTAACCTTTACGGATGATGCATCGCATTATGGTTATGTGTATCTTATGAGAAACAAGTCGGAAACCTTTGAGAAATTTAAAGAGTTTCGACACGAAGTAGAAAAACAGACTGGTAAAAGTATTAAGACATTACGATCAGACCGTGGTGGCGAATACTTAAGCAATGAGTTTCTTGATTACTTGAAAGAATATGGTATTCTTTCACAGTGGACTCCTCCAGGAACACCGCAGTTAAACGATGTGTCCGAACGGAGAAACTGAACTTTGTTGGATATGGTAAGGTCTATGATGAGTCGCACAGAGCTACCTATTTCCTTCTAGGGATATGCATTGAACAGTGCAATACTTATTTTGAATAAGGTTCTGTCAAAGTCTGTTCAACAGACTCCGTATGAGATATGGACAGGAAAGAAACCAGGTTTCTCATTCCAGAAGATTTGGGGTTGCTGGTCATACGTTAAACGTTTGGAAGGTACCAAACTAGAACCCAAATCGGATAAATGCCTATTTGTAGGATATCCTAGGGAAACAAAAGATATTACTTCTATCACTCCCAAGAGAACAAGGTATTTGTTGCTCTACATGCGGTTTTCCTTGAGAAAGAATTCCTAAATACAGTGGTTAGTGGGAGGAAAGTAGAACTTGATGAAAATTAGAGTGATATTGTTCCTGGCACAGAATCCTTAACGGAACATGAACAGTCCATCAAGGATGAGACTGTACCACAATCTTCGAATACAGAAGAACCGCGTAGGTCGGAGAGAGTCAGAAAAAAACCTGAGAGGTATGGGTTTCTGATCTCACCTCATGTGGATATCAATCTCATTGAGGATAACGAGCCGGCTACGTATGAGGAAGCGATACAAGATATCGATTCCGCTTTATGGCAATAGGCCATGAAGTCCGAAATGGATTCCATGTACACCAACCAAGTTTGGACACTGGTTAATGCACCAGAAGGCGTAAAGCCTATTGGTTGCAAATGGGTCTTCAAGAAGAAGACCGACATGGATGGCAACATACAGACGTACAAAGCTAGGCTTGTAGAAAAAGGGTATCATCAACGACATGGTGTCGATTATGAAGAAACTTTTTCACCCGTTGCCATGATTAAATCCGTTCGGATAATGCTTGCTATTGCTGCATATTTCGATTACGAGATATGGCAGATGGACGTCAAAATCGCTTTCCTTAACGGAAACCTTTTGGAGGATGTTTATATGCAACAACCTGACGGTTTTGTCGTACCAAGACTTGCAAATAAGGTTTGTAAGTTAAATCGATCCATTTATGGATTGAAGCAAGCATCACGTTCTTGGAACCAACATTTTGATGAGATCATAAAAGAATATGATTTCATTCAAAACGAGGATGATCCTTGTGTATATAAGAAGGTTAGTGGGAGCGCACTGACATTCATTGTCCTTTACGTTGATGATGTATTGCTTATTGGCAATGACATTCCCATGCTACAATCGGTGAAAGCTTGGCTTTCATTAAAATTCTCCATAAAGGATCTGGGAGAAGCAGCCTTTATTATAGGAATAAAGATCTACCGGGATAGATCTAGAAAGCTGCTTGAACTCTCCCAGAGCATGTACATTGACAAAGTGTTGAAGAGATTCAACATGGATCAGTCCAAGAGGGGACTGTATCCAGTGTCACATGGCGTCACTCTATCTAAGGACATGTGTCCTAAAACTCAAGATGAGAGAGACAACATGAGTCGGATCCCGTTCGCCTCGGCAGTCAGATTGATCATGTATGCCATGATATGTACGCGACCTAATGTCTCGTATGTTTTGAGCATGTGTAGTCGCTATCAGGCCGATCCAGGTGATGGTCGCTGGATGGCAGTTAAGAATATCCTTAAGTATCTTAGACGAACTAATAATGCTTTCTTAATCTATGGAGATGGATAACTTGAGGTAACTGGGTATACCGATGCAAGTTTCCAAACCGATAAAGACGACTGCAAGTCGCAATTCCGGTACATATTTTGTTTGAACAAATGAGCAGTAAGTTGGAAATCTTCCAAGGAAGAGACTGTTGCCGATTCAACAACAGAAGCGGAATACATTGTTGCAGCTGAAGCAGCAAAAGAGGCAGTTTGGATACGTAAATTCCTAATTGGATTAGGAGTAGTTCCGTTAGCAGCTGAGCCCGTTCCATTGTATTGTGACAATAACGGGGCTATAGCACAGGCTAAGGAATTGCGGTCTCATCAACGATCCAAGCATGTTCTTCGACGTTTCCATCTGATTCGTGAGATCATACATCGTGGCGATGTGAAGATCGAGAAGGTCGCATCATAGGACAACATTGCAGATCTGGTGACGAAAGCAATTCCTTATCAAAAATTTGAGCGACATTTGCATAATTCAGGTGTTAGATGCTTGAGTGACAAGTGGGAGATTGTTGGACAATTATGACTCATAGCGTCACTATTTGTAAAAGACATTGTGGTTTTTGTACAAATTAACTATGTGACAATTGAAATTGCATTTTATCATTTTGTAATTTGATTACTTGAATATATAAATGATAAAAGTCCTTATGATTAGTTCCGGATTATAAGATATGAGACAATATCAATCCATAAAGGTTTAATCATTAAATATCCCTAGTCGTAGTATTATCGAGACTAGACATCGATAATGCGGAATAGACTAGTATTGCACATGTGCGTGTTATGGAGCGTAACAGCATAGTTCTCATATATTTAAGTATTGGATACTTATGCAAGTGTGATAGGAGGTTGTGTTTACCGATGGTACGGAAACAGCTTCGCTCTGGATAGACCCCTCGGAATCCCATTGGTAGTATGACTATGTGTCTATGGGAATCTGAATCAGGGTATGTGTATTTGGTCTTAACCTGAGACTTACATCGCTAGTACTTGGGACAATCAATACACTTTGGTTTTGGTCGTCCGGGACTTTAACAGGTTCTGTGTACGCCTCTTCTTGGTTTATTGAGAATCATAGTGTATTGGGTGTGATGTCAAGATGGAAGTATCACTTCAGTCATATGGAGATGATGATCACGCATGGATACAGAACTGGTACTCTAATGTGTTGCAACCATCGGGATAATATGACAAGGTCATGATTATCCGATTAAAGAGACTAGTTGCTTGTGATCCGATATATGCTACGTACAAGGCAGACACTATTCTAGCCCTAGGCCTTGCATGTGACATCCGATACTGGATCGTAATACGCAATACTACGTATACTACGCTTGACAAAGATTATATATTCCTTTAAGAATATTTCTGGAGAATTGGGTAGGCACGATGTTTTGCTAGAAGCCAACCATGTCTCGTAAATCAGTAAAATTGTGGTACGAGGTTTGCACATGTTCGGATAGTCCGACGACCGCATTTACTGCCAACATATCCAAGGATCTCATGGGTCGCTTCCCGAAGATTCACCGATGACGTATGATTCGAACATAATTAATCTAGGATTAATTGCCGAGAGATTTTATCTGGGATAAAATACTATTAGAGAGAGGGAACGATTAATTTGGAATTAATCGATAAAATAATATATTTGATATATTAAATGAAATTAGATTTCATAACGGAATTAAAATTGGATTTTGATTCGGGCGAACGAATTAATTTAGAATTAATTCGCGAGCGATATGAATAGTAATTTTGCTAGGCATAATTATTTTATTAAATTTGATTTAATTACGTCGGAACGGAAAATTCGTTAATTCGGAATTAAAGAACCCGAGCCCGGGATGTGTTTGCGGGCCCACTCGGATTTTGAATCAATTGGGGCCCACAAGTCACATCGCAAGTCACTTTTGTGATGGTAGTCTTGTCACTTTTTGTGATTGACATCTAGTCACTGTTGGTGATTGGAGTAGTTGGAAGCATTTATTGTTTTTCCCTCCAAATTTGCTTTAGCCTTTTTTGGAAAAGGATATACCAAAATTTTGGCTTTGACTTTTCATAAGTGTAATTGATTTTAGAAATCAAATATATCAAAAGCAAAAAGGCTCTATTCTTTCCTCATTTGGCTGAACTTCACAAGGCATTTCAGGGAAATTTTGTAGCAAAATTTGCAAAGCTAGCACTTAAAGAATCATTCTAAGGTGATAGGGAAATCATTCCCAAGAGCTTGGAATCCATCTCAAAGCTTGGAGCTTGGACATCAACATTCAAAGAGAAGATCTTGGAACATTTCTCAAAATAAAATTTTGTTATCAACGCATCCTATATTCGTTCAAAGTGAGTATAATTCCGCTATTCTCCTTTAAATATTCACACTATTTTATGCTTGGATTGATCTTGGGATGACCTTAGAAACCCAACACGTCCAAGAATTGAGCAAACTGCTTGTCCAGTTTGTTTTTCTAAAGACGCTGAGGAAAAGGTGGAGGTGGAGTGATCTGTTCTTTTTCCTTTGTTTCTTTTTCCTCCGTCTGTGGAACTGCATCTTTTGGAACTTCTTCTTTGGATGCCTTGATTCCAATATCTTTGTTGATTTCAGTACCGATTTTCAAGGTATTGGCTTGACATTGCTCCTTCCCTCGGTTCCTTGGATTTGGTTCTGTGTTGCTTGGAAGATTTCCTGGCGGTCTGTAACTCTGAGCATTGGCCAGTTGTCCAATTTTATTCTCCAGTGCTTTGATAGAAGCTGATTGGCTCTGAAAGATAGCATCATATGCTGCTTGTTGCTTTTTGAACATCTCTGCGATCCATTCTTTCATTTCTGGTTCCTTTTCAAACTCTTGGCATTTGTTCTGTTGCTAGAATCCAGGTGGTGGATAGTTCTTTTGCCCTGAATTATTGCTCCATTAGAAATTAAGATGATTCCTCCACCCTGGATTGTAGGTGTTGGAATATGGATTGTTCCTCTGTCTGTTGAAATTGTTGACATAATTCACTGTCTCTTCAAGTTGATTTGGTTCTGATGCTCCTCCATATGATGAACTTGTGGATCCAGTGGTAAGAGTCTCCATGAATTTGCATATCTGATCCAGCTTGGAGTTGACTGCTGTATTGGCTCCAACTTCATGAATTCCTACAATTTTTTGGATCATGCTCCTTTCTATTGGCCACAAGGAATTATTGTTGGCCATTTCTTCGATTAGGTCACAGGCTTGATCTTCTCCTTTTGCCATTAAAGGTCCTCCAGTAGCAGCATCATTTGTGGTTCTCATCAGTCCAGAAAGTCCATTATAAAAAGTTTGGACTTGAAGCCATTTTGGAATCTCATGGTGAGGACATTTCCGGAGCAAATCTTTGTACCTTTCCCAAGCTTCGTAGAGAGTTTCCGAGTCTTGTTGCACAAAGGATGTGATGTCATTCCTCAGCTTTCCAGTTCTGGCTGGTGGAAAGTACTTTGCAAGAAATTTGGTGGCTAAGTGTTCCAAGTTGTGATGGAACCAGCTGGTAATCAGTATAGCCAAGCCTTGCTCTATCTTTCAAGGAATATGGAAAAACACGCAGTCTCATTGCTTCTTCAGCTTCTCGGTTGTAATTGAAAGTGCTGCAAACTTCTAGGAAGTTGCTGATGTGGGTATTAGGATCTTCAGTTTCTTTTCCCCCAAACTGCACTGACTGCTGAATCATCTGAATGCATGTTTTGATGTCACACGCATTTGCTGGTAAAGGAGGAAGTACAATACAGAAAATGAAGCCGTCGACCACCGGAATGGTTCTGTCTCGAAAGGATATCGGTGGTGCAACTTCCAAAGGTTCAGGTTCCATGTTGACTAAAGCTTCTTGGCCTTCTCGCCTTTCCCTTCTCAACTGTCTGATGGTTCTTTCAATTTCTGGGTCAAGCGGTCGGAGTTCAAAGCTTCTAGTTCGTCTCATGTAGTATCTGAGAACCTGAAACACACGAAAACAAAAACAATAAGTAAAAAGAAATTAGATACAAATAAAGGTATCTAACCTCAAAACTTATAGTGAAAGATAAATAAATCACCAGCAACGGCGCCAAAAACTTGACCGGCGTAATCACACGCGTATAACACAAGCGCACATATCGTTCAAGTAGTATAAAAAGTATCGATCCCACGAAGACTTAATACCTAATCTATTAATTTTATGAGGTCAAATGATTACTAGTATCTAACAATTTGATTGATTGATTTGAAATGGTGATGATTCTAAATTTAAAAACAAGTAAATAAAATTGCACGAAAGTAGGTTTAAGAAAATTCAATATTAAGAAACTATCTAGGGTTGGGAATCTTTCTAATATCTTTTAAAAGATGAAGTGGTTATTTCATGTTTGTGTAATAAATCGGTTTACTAACCTGGAACCCGAAATTATGCGAAAGCCTCTGTCGATGGTCAGACATAAATACCCAGTATAACCCAATTGAACCATATGTCTATGTCAACTAAATTACCTGGATTCATTAAGATTAAGTTCCAATAAAGGTTACCCCCGCCCGATAGATATATGTCTATCTTGTAAGGAAATCTATTAAAGGGTTATCTATCCTCAAGGAAGAGTGTGGGCTATTAAGTCTAAGGCTGAAACCTAAAATTCCTTTGTCAAGTTTATTTTAGATTTACCAGATCAATCTTATTAGTGGCCAGTTAATAAGACGCATTAACCTTAAGACTTAATAAGTAAACCTTTAAATTATCCAAACTATAAAATAACCCCTTATAAACCGATGATATTAGAATTCCTCACAACCCTAGATAACTAACTTAGTTACGACACATAACTAGGGCTAGTAAAAACTTAAAAGTAAAAGACATAAAATAAAATACTGAAAAGTAAATGCGGTAAAATTACAATAAAATAAAATGTTAGGGTTAAAGGATGTACTTTTACTACTACTATTTTACATATCTCCCTTAATATAATATATTAACTTGTGATAACATTACCAACCAGCCATATAGGCGGTAACCTGATTAAGTCAAATTAAGTCCAACCAGCCATTAAGGCGGTAACAATATTTGTCCATAATCCAGCCATATAGGCGATAAATTACCAACCGACCAACCAGGCGGTATCCTTGCTTAGTCAAATTAAAACCAATTTATTATCAATTACCAACCGGCCAATATAGCGGTATCTTTATTAAGTCAAATTTTAAATAGTGAATATATTATATTTAAGGGAGATTAATCTAAATAGCAGTAATAAAAGTTTTATCTTTTACCCTAGCATGGGGAAGTTACCTCCTCATAGCTGAATAGTAAAAACTGAAAAAGTAAAGAAAGTAAATTACTATTACAGAACGTAATTAGAATTAATTACAAAACTTGAAATTAAAAGAAACTAGATATAAAACTCTCTATTTACATCAGAGAATTCAGAGAGAAAGGTACATTTGAAATCAGAAAAATGAGCAGAATTTATAGGCCTCGGTAGGCTCCTCGCGTCGCGACGCGCGCTTCACGTCGTGACGCGCCACGTGTCGCACTCTGGTTGGCTGCTTCAGATTCTTATCCGATGACGTGGCGACACGTGGCGAAAGTGATTGTCGACACCGAAGGATTACGACACGTGGCATGCTGTGATTTTCTTATGATCACGTGGCGATGACGTGGCGAGTTGACTCGGTCTACTGCTGATATGGACGATGACATGGCTGACACATGGAGGGCCACGTGGCGATGGTGATTGTCGGCACCATTGCATGATGACACGTGGCACGTCGTACTTTAGCAAATCAAACTTCTCAGATTTTGACATGTGTCCCCGGCGCATGTTAGCATGGAGAGGCGCACGTTAGGCGTCGCGATGCGCAAAATGATGATTTTTCCCATTTGTGTCCATTTTCACTGTTTTGGCCCAAAATCACCTCCATAATGTCCTGAAACTTTATTTATCTACTAAATAACATAAAACACATCAAAATATTCACAAAACTCAAGAAACTATACAAAATATTAGGCCAAATGAGTGGGAAAAAATGATACATTTACCACTCATCACTTATTTTGTTTATGTTTTAGGTGGTTTCAACAAGTGTGAAGAAAATGAAAAATCAAAACCTTTAAATGAACTAGATTTTTTTTTATTTTTAAAACAAATATCTAACAAGCCAAATGCCATTTGACTTCATTTTTCTTTAATTTAAAGTCAACAATTTATACTTAGTAATCATGTCCTAACTTTACCATAATGGTAGATATTTATATTTTAATTACTTTAATTATTTAACAATTAAATAATTAAATAATTATTTAAATACAAATATCCAAATATATGTATTATATTTACTTTAAATAATCCAATACATATATTAATTATATATGTCAAATATCACAATTTGACACTTAATTAATGTGTATTTAATAAACTCAAGTATTAAATACAAATACACATTAATTAGGAAATTACCAAAAGCCCTGATGCATGTATCTTTCGTTTAACCGTTAAACAATTTACAATAATCAGTATTATTCATAAAAGTTGTCCTAGTGCTCTACGAGTATATTTCAATAGTGAGACTTTCTAGGTTCAGGCATATCCATCATGAAATCCAATTTCGTGTCCATAATTTACCCACACGTAAATTATGACGACCACGAATAAACTCACTGAACTATACAGGTTGAGGTCATCTCATACGTATAATCCCTCCGTCATAGGTATTCGGATTATTCCGGAGATATAGATATTAACGTCAATTTCTATACGTATAATAATGTCGACGTTTCTATTAGCGATCTTATAATAACACTTAAAACTCATTTCTATAGTGTACCACGGATCCATGTATTTAACGGATTGCTAATCCCATAATGAATACCTATGCCCTGTACACGGGAGTAACATCCAGAAATTCAGAAACTCTTCCGGAAGGATTTTGTATTGTAGATCGGGTCTCAAATGAGACTAAATCGAAGAAAAAGAGTTTAAGTGTTGAAATATAGCACGAAATATTTTAAAATAAATATTTGGTGTATTAGAAATCGCGTGACATGAAAGAATCGCTTACGCGATTTATGTATATTATTTTATACGGAAAAAGTTTTTTTCCGGCTATAAAGATAGCAAATGAACTCCCATTGAGTTGATTCTTGAACTACCGGACCTGTTTTTCCGAGGTGAACAACTTTCGTGCTGACCACTTTTCGAAAATCACATAAGAAGGGCTTCAAATAGCTGATTTCCGAAAATAGCCTTCTAAGTGGGGGCAATTTAGTAATTTCCTGAGAAATGACACTATAACTGTTTGTTATTAAAAAAACAGAGGAGATACATGAGAGTGAGGGAGAGGAGAGAGAAAGAGAGATGTGGCTGGTGCACGGGCAGCAAGCCATCCCCAGCGGTGTGCACCGGCACCGCTGGCATCGTCCAAAGCAGGCTGGCCATGTGGTGGCCGGTGATTTCCCAATAGGTGGCCGGAACGGTGATAAAATGGAAGAGAAAGATATGAGCTTGGGTTTCTCGATCCCGGCTCGTCGCTTCGTTTCACGACCCGAACCACCCGCCAAATCAAAGCTCTCGGAGAGTACTACAAGATTGCAGTGACGATTTTTCTGATTCGTGTTCGGTTGCATACACTACAAGATAGCACAAGTTGTCGTTACATTTTCATAGTTAAGCATATCTCCTAGTAGAACGCATTTTCAGTACGCGAGATGTAATAGTTTTGTAAGAGTTTTAACGAAGTTTATAGACTTCAGTTTAGTCATAGTCTGAGTGTAGAACCAATGTATGAAATGTGTTGATATGTTTAATGACATGTGCGAGCATTTTTCATATAGATACATTTGTTGAAATGGGGTACGGAACCATTTTGTATGTATTGGATGAGTGGGATGTCACCAGCTCGTAATGGAGTGTTGTTGACTTTGTTGTTGTGTATATGGATAATGTCATTGCATTGCATTGTTTTTCATTGCATGATTTACATGATCATATGATTGATATGTTGATGCATATGTATTTTGCATACCCAGAGGGAGACACAAATCACATTGACAGTTACAGATCCAATACCATGGGGACGACGATGCGTAACGCCCCTTGATCCTAGTAATAGTAAGAAGACGTTTTCTTTCTAGTTGATTTTTCTTTTCTTTCATATTTTTTTATGTAAAGACTTATGTTTTCGCACATAGGACGTTAGATAGATTTATTTCCAGTTGTTTTAAAGAAAAAGTATTCTTTAGAAAGACTTGATTTAAAAAGCATGAGTTTTGTGATTTTAGAGGCATGAGGGGAAAAACCCACCTCAGTATGTAACTTGATACAGACATGGAATTAACGGTTGACATATGCACATGTAGAGGATTGGGGGGACGATGATACGTAACGCCCCCAGATCCTAGTTCAGGACTAGGGATGACAGATGCCCCCTAGATCCTAGATTCAGAGCTTGAAGGGTAGCATAGATTCGCACCCCCAGTTCTAGCTCAATGGCTTGGGGGACGGCGATATGTAACACCCTGAAACCACTAGTTTCAGGGACAGAAGTGGCATGCTTTGGGGGACGGTGATACGTAACGCCCCAAAGTCATGGGTTTGTATTTCTTGCTCTAGTTAGGCATATGGGGGGACGACGATACGTAACGCCCATATATGTCAGGTTTTCAGAGAGAAAAATAGTTTTTAAAAATCAGTTTCAGAGATAGTTTTGATAACAGATCTTACAGATACATATTTTTCAACAACAGATTTTCAGAAATGGACTTTCAGGGACAGATTTACAGAAAATGATGGTTTATAAACTAGTTTTCAAGAGAAATAGTTTTAAGGAAATCTTAGAGATTTACAGACATAAAAAGATTTCCAGAAAAGTTTCACATGAAGAGATTTGTTTTCAAACAAGAAAAGAGTTTTCAGAATGATTGGCCTTCTTGAGATATTTTCTTTGATATGGAAATTTAGTGATATCCAGTTCTGATTTGATGAGTAGCATTGTAATATGCTATGAGTATGTGCCTTGTATAAATTATATGTTGAGATGCATGATTGATTTTTGTAAATGATTTATTGGTTCTGTGTTGCTAGGAAGGTTACTTGGCGGTCTGTAACTCTGAGTATTGGCCAACTCTCCCATTTGATTCTCCAGTGCTTTAATAGAAGCTGAATGGCTTTGATTCAATGCACTTGATTTTGAACCATAGCTGCTAATGCATCGTATTTTGCTTCTTGCTTTTTCAACTGGGCCAGCACTTCTGTTATTCCTGGTTCTTTTTCATACTCATGGTCTTTGTTTTGCTGTTGGAATCCTAGTGGTGGATTTTTCCTTCACCCTGAATTATTGTTCCATGAAAAATTATGATGATTCCTACACCCTGGGTTGTAAGTGTTGGAATATGGATTGTTTCCCTGTCTGTTGAAATTACTGACATAATTCACCATTTCATGATGATAGTTTGCTTCTGACTCTGCTGCTCCTCCATATGGTGAACTTGTGGATCTAATATTGCCTCGCGTGCTGAAAGTTTCCATGAAATTAAATATCTGGTCCAGCTTGGCATTCACTACTGTGTTGGCTCCAATTTCATAAATTACTGTAATTCTTTGGATCATGCTCCTTTCTGTTGGCGATAAAGAATTATTGTTGGCCAATTCTTCAATTAAGTCTCAGGCCTGGTCTTTTCTTTTTTCCATTAAAGCTCCTCCAATAATATAGAAAGTTTAGACTTGTAGCCACTTTGCAATCTCATGATGAGGACATTTTCTGAGCAGATCCTTGTACATTTCCAAGCTTCGCAGAGGGATTCTGAGTCATATTGTACAAAGGATGTAATGCCATTCCTCAGCTTTGTAGTTCTGGCTGGGGGAAAGTAATTTGCAAGGAATTTGGTGGCTAGAGTGTTCCAAGTTGTGATGGAACCTGCTGGTAGTGAGTGTAGCCAAGCCTTAGCTTTGTCTTTCAAGGAATATGGAAAAACACGCAATCTCATTGTTGGACAATTATGACCCATAGCATCACTATTTGTACAGATCATGGTGTTGTTGTACAAATTAACTATGTGACAAAGGAGATTGCACTCTTATCATTTGTGATTAGATCACCAAGATATATAAATGATAGGAGGTCCCTGTGATTTGTTCCTGGATTGAGAATGATATGAGACAGTATCAGTCCACGAAGGATAAATCATTAAATATCCATAGTCAGAGTATTATCGAGATTGGACATCGATAAATGCGTAAAAGACTAGTATTACACTTGTGCGCGTTGTGAGGGCACAACGACATAGTTCTCATATATTTGGGTATAGGATACTCATGCAAGTGTAATAGGAGGTTGTGTTTTACCGATGGTATGGGAAACAGCTTTGCTCTGGATAGACCCCCTCGGAATTCCATTGGTAGTATGACTATGTGTCTATGGAAGTCCGAAATTAGGGTAGGTGTAATTTGGTCTTAACCTGAGACTTGCACCGCTAATACTTACGACAATCAATATACTTTGGTTGCGGTCGTCCAGGGCTTTAACAGGTTCTGTGTACGCCTATTCTGGGTATATTGAGAATCGTAGTGTGTTGGGTGTGATGTCGAGATGGAAGTATCACTCCAGTCATAGTGGAGATGATGATCGCGTAGGATACGGAACTTGTTCTCTTAAATGCTCGAGCTATCGAGATATTATGACTAGGTCATGTATATCTGATTATAGAGACTAGTTACCAGACATCCGATATGTGCTTCGTACGGGGCAGACACAATTCCAGCCCCAGGCCTAGCACGTGGTCATCCGATGCTGGATCGAAATACGCAATACTACGTATACTACGCCTGATATAGATCCTTTATTTCTGTAAGGATATTTCTGGAGAATTGGGTAGGCATGGCGCTTTGCTAGAAGCCAACCTTGTCTTGTAAATCGGTATAAACGTAGTACTTTGTACTTACGTGTTCGGATAGTCCGACGACCGTATTTACTGCCAACATATCTGGGGATCTCATTGGTCGTTTCCCGAAGATTCACCGATGATATATGACTCGCACTTTAATTAATCTGGGATTAATTTGATGAGAGAGAAAATTAATCTGGGATTAATTATGGAGATATTTTATCTGGGATAAAATATTAATTAAAGAGAGAGAACGATTAATTTGGAATTAATCGATAAAATAATATTATACGAAATTGGATTTCGACGCGGAATTGAAATTAGATTTTAATTCGGGCGAACGAGTTAATTTAGAATTAATTCGTTAGCGATGTGAATAGTGATTTCGCTAGGCATAATAATTTAATTACGTCGCAACGGAAAATTCGTTAATTCGGAATTAGCGAACCCGAGCCCGAGTGTGTTTGCGAGCGCATTCGCATTTCGAATTCGAATGCGGCACGCAAGTCACATCAAGCATCAAATCGCTAGTCACATCAAGTGTCAAATCACATGTCACTTTGAGTGATGTGACAATTTGATTGATTGATTGAGTGATTGATGTGGTAGTTGAAAAGCATTAATTGTCTTTTGCCTTTTTGACTTTTGGAATTTGTAAAGGGTTTTTGGTATTTGATTTTTGGAAAATCAAATATATAAAAACATTTTTTTCCTTCTCTCTCTCCACTACTCACGGTTTCTAGGAAACCCATTTCTTCCCTCCTCTCTCTCATTCGGCTTTGAGCTATCTTCTTCTTCTTCTCCAAAATCTGGTTCTGCCGAATACAAGAAGAGAAGCAAGAGATGATTTTGTTGCAAAATCAAAGTGCTAGCACACAATGAGTCTTCCTAAGGTGATAGGGAACCGATTTCGTGAGCTTGGAATCACAAAGCTTGAGCTTCAATGGAGGACATCCATGGCCGATTCTTGGAGGAGCAACACCACCCACTGCCGAGCAGTCCACTGCAGAACAAGGAGCCCACTGCCGAGAGTTCAAGGGGCTTGAAGGCTTGTGTTCATCGCGTCGCAAGATCTGTTCAATGTGAGTATGATTCTGTCATACTTTGTTGTGTATTCACATGCGTTTTTGTGCTTGATTTCATTCTTGGGACCTAATTAGAAACCAACACTCATTGTTTCTTCTGTCGCTCGATTGTAATTGAAAGTGCCGAAAACTTCCAGGAAGTATTGATGTGGGCATTAGGATCTTCAGTTGCATTCCCCCCAAACTGAACAGACTGTTGTATCATCCGGATGCATGTTTTAATGTCACACGCATTTGCTGGTGAGAGAGGAAGTACAATACAGGAAATGAAGCAATCAACCACCGGAATAGTTCTGTCTTCAGGTTCCATGTTGATTAGTGCTTCTTGGCCTTCTCGCCTTTCCCTTCTCAACTGTCTGATTGTTCTTTCAATCTCTGGGTCAAGAGGTCGGATTTCAAAGCTTTTGGTTCGTCTCATATAGTGTGTGAGAACTTGAAACTCAAGAAAATAAAAATAATAAGTAAAAACAAATTAGATATAGGTAAAGGTATCTAACCTCAAAATTAATATTAAAAGATAAATAAGTCCCTGGAAACGGTGCTAAAAACTTGACCGGCGTGATCACACATGTTAGGGTTGGTGCTCAGAGCGTCAATTCCCGGTTGTATTTCTTTGAAAATACTTCTGTAAAATGTTATTATTATGAATAATATATGCAGTTTCTATAATATAATATAATATATATAATATAATATAATATATATAATATATATATATATATATATCTTTTAATATGGTAAAGACGTAATGACCTTAGAATGACTAGTCATGATGCTGTTGCAAAAACGTCGCAACTGACATTGAGTTGTATCATGACGTTGTCATTCTCAGATAGTTCCTGGTCAAGGTTTACACTACTTGGTCAGTTAAGTAAACCTGTTGAGACCGGTACATGTCGTATACTGGAATATATTATTCCAATGGTTTCTCAATGAACCATTAGTCTTGGAGACTCGTATAGACGTGTAGGTGTTTATAGCAGATAAACACTGAATGACTCACCGAAGATTCTTAATGGATGGTACACCAATGTCAATAAGAATCTTTTCGGGTTGAGTAGCATTTGTGATTCTTAGACTTGAGATGCCACTGTGGGCACATGAGACATCTTCTACACTTAGATGGCAGTCATGTCACCGATCTATTAAGATCAGACCTCCGCCTGTTTGTTGGGTGTAGATAGATCCTTAGGGTGTCCTGTGTGTATCGAGATAGGATTTGTTAGTTCTGTGTACAGAGCATAGGTAGTCCATATATGATTAGAAATCAGATAAAAACCATGGGCCCGTGGTACATTTAGAAGTCAGTTCTAAATGTTCTTTTTGAGATTGCTAATAGAGACGTCGACGGGATAGTCCCTATAGATATTTGACGTTTACATCTATATCTCTGGGATATATCCGGATACCTGTGACGGAGGAATTATACATATGCCATGACATCGACCTGTATGATTCAGCGAGTTTATCCGTGGTCGTCATAATTTACTGGTGGGTAAATTATGGACACGAAATTGGATTTCGTGACGGATATGTCTGAATCTAGAGACTCTCACTAATGAATATACTCGTAGAGCACTAGGGCAACATTTATAAATAATACTGATTATTTATAAAGTCGTTTAAAGGTTAAACGCAAAATACATGTGTAGGGACCCAATAGTCATTTCTTAATTTTTGTGTATTAGCATTAATGATAGATTTTATCAATACACATTAATTAATTGTCAATTGAGATATTTGACTAATATCATAAATATATATATTATACAGTAAGATACAGTAAGATGCTTCTGCTTTTCTGTCTTTGTAACGTGCTTTGGGTGGCTTTGAATGCTTTCTTCACATGGCTACAGTAAGATGCTTCTGCTTTTTTCTTTTGCTTTCACCTGGCTTTGTCATCATAAGATGCTCTTTCACATGGCTTTGTCATCAATTATTTTGAATTGAATTGTTGGTCAAGGTCCCACCGGTACCTGTTGAGTGCTTTGGATGCTTGAATTTGAAAATTACTTTTCCCACAGCTTTTTTCTCGTGCAGAGAATAGTGAGTGAAGGGGAAAAGAAAATAATTTTCTTAAGTTCAATGACCTTTTTTTTTCTTTTTTTTTTAATGCTTTAAAGAAGAGAGGATACCGAAACAGTCATCTTCGTTATCATCTCCAAGAGAAATAAAAGGCTGTGGCTCCCCACCACTTGAAGAGCTGGCATCAGAAGATGCTGGTCTTGAGGCAAGGAGTTGTTGCATTACTTGAAAATATTCCTCTTCAGACTTGGCACCTGCAAGGAGAGATTGGGCCATAGACTTCTGAGAGAGAAACGTGCTTTGGGCTTTGACAACTTCAATATTAGATTTAATAAGGCCTTTAGCACAGAGCCATTGCTGGACCATGTGTTGTGTCAGCTTTGACTCTTCGTCAAATTTGGACCACCATTTAACTTTGAAGGTTCTTTGGAGAAGCAAATGGGTTTCTTGGGTGTAGAATTGAAGACTCCACATCCAGACCCAAGGTAAGAAAAAATTTGTACAGAAACAAAGAAAATGAGGGAATCTTTTCTCTGAAGACAAGGGAACATAGTGAGCTTTAAAAAGGTCTAGGCAGGATTTTGCATTGGGGGTTAATATTTCTGGGCTTGGTCCATAATAGTTCCACCAATGTTGGAACCAGTTTGGAAGGCTTTCGACGGTTATTTTGGAATTAAAGAAAAATAACCATGAATGGCTTTTCTTAGGGTTTTGGATTAGGAAAGTATTAAACCACGCTTGCTGGTAATCCCAATAAGAGTATGATAAGCAATGGTTTAATCTATTTTGGAAATTTGCAGGGAAAACTTTAGGGTTATGAAGGGGTTCTCCCCATTGTTTTGGAGAAATGACTTTAAGGATAGTGGCCGTAGAATAGGCCGGCTCAGAATGAGTATCAGAAAGGAAAAAGTGTTTGAATTTTACAGATTCCGTCAATTCAAGAATGTCTTGATAAAAGGATTGGGGTTTTGATAAATCCCAAGGTTTGAAAAAAAAACCCTTTGGAAAAAACTTTGAAAGGGTAATAAATGGATCAGGACTATAAAACCCATCTTCAATGCTCAAAATATTTTGGTGATAGGTTTTATTATACCAATCCGATTTTTGTGAAGCTTTTGAGAAATTATTTGGGAAGATGAACTTCCAGTTAAAACAATTTCCTTTTGAGATTTTGGAAAAGTAATTTCTTTGAAGAAGTTTTTTGAATATCTTGATTTTTTGAAAAACTTTGTAAAACAAGTAGGAGTTCAGGGGATTTAGAAATGGATTCAATCCATTCATTTACCTG